>JAPMOR010090703.1:0-13725 GCA_026543865.1 Argiope aurantia | reverse complement strand
ATTTTTTTAATGAATTAATGGAATGCTCAAACTTTTAAAAGTTAACTCTTAAGTTTCTGACTGGTTGGTAAAAACTGCAAAGATTTGCATTTTATTTTTCGATTTCATCATGAAATAAAAATAAAATATTATATCTTAAATATGTCTAACTATATTATACACAGTTAAATAATATATTGTTTTTTTATTTTCAGATCAGAAGAATCAAAGAGTGAATTGGAAAGTAAGATATTCTCTCTTTGTTTTGAAAAAGAAATTTTATTTCTAATTTTATAGTTTCTGAATCCTTAATCATTGGTTCTGTATGTTTGACAATTTTTTTTACTCAAATTTCATCATTTTAATGTATTTTATATCTTCAGAAATTATTTATTTAGGTCTTATTGGTAAAAAATTTCAATATAGCAAAGCGCATGCTCTTAGACTATATAAATCAAAATTAAATTAAATTTTTTTAAGAATATATATATTTTATGAAAGAACTTATGAACGAATCTTTTTCTTGTATATTGTTTTTAATTCTTTTTTATCTTTATTTTGTATTTATATGTCTGTTTCTATCCACAAACAAACCAAAGATTACCAAATTAAAATCATCTAATGAATTAAGAAATGCCTTATATCATCAGTTCATTCAAGTGATGTAGATATTTGGAAGTTTTTCTATATTTTGAGTTGTTTGAATCAAATATGGCCCAAACAAAAATTGGGCCTTGAAAGAACTTTCTTAAATCAAAATAATTATTACATTGCACATATCAGTTTAGTAAAGATTTAAAAAAAATTATGATAAATAATTATTTTTGTAAAGTTAACATTTAATCACACAAATTATTGTTAGTAGATTAAGTAAAATAACTTCTTAATAAATATAATTTGTTTTACTATATTAACATTTCCTTATAAAGGAATTGGTACAAAATATACAATATCATGATTTGCTTTATTTTGATTAATTCAAATCTGATAGAGGAAGTTAGTGAGGAGATGAATCGTTAATATTAGAATCTTATATTCTGTTTGAGACACATCTTTCTGCAGGTGCGATGGTAATTATTAAGGTTAATATAATATTCAGAACAGAAAAAAATTGATACAATTCAGACAAATTATTTTTAAATAAATATTGTAATAGTATTAAGTTTCTGGAAGGCAACACTTGATGATACATTTTTATTTTATTAAATCTGCAAAATTGTATTTTCCTTTGCAACAATTGAGAAAATCTTCAGCATGTTTGTGAAAGAACCATATGAGGTTGGTCTCATATTTTTAAAGAATATCAAATATTTTCTTAAACAATGTTTTTTGTTTTGTTTCAGCTAAGTTAATGTGAAATTAAATTCAGCTATCTGCAGTTGTAATGATTATAATAGTGTACAATTTTGCCTTGGATTAATGGACATAAAATATACAAAAATCACAGAATCATATATTTGAATTTAAAAATAGAAAAGCATTTTCCTTTTGCAAAATCAGTAAATTTCACAGGGCTTTAAGAAATAAGAGACTTGTCCATTTGCATTGTTTGCAATCTCTCGAGCCAGCTGTGGTTGCAAATATGTTATATAATAATACACTGCCTGATTTTCATCAAATTTTATATGCAGATATATTTTGACAGCTTTCTTGTAAATAAAAAATAAATTAATTATAAACAATAAATTACATTATTAAATTTGCACGAGTATTTCTTTTCAGAATGGAGTGTATTGTTCTGTTTTACATGGATTCTTATGGAAAAAAATTTTGATTAATGAAGGTTTCACATTATGTGTAAGATTTGGGAACAAATTATGCTCATTAAGTGAGATTCTCTGTATTTTATAGGAAAGAAAATCATGATTAATTTTATTATATGAAAGGGAAATTCAGGAAGATAATTTATTTTTTTATTTCAAAGTATTCTGATTACTTATTATATTCTTTATAATTCCAACTGTTCTATCATTAATATTGTCTTTATTAACATATAATTAATTATATGCTAATAATAGCTACATTCTTCTTTGTCTGATGTATGTTATATTCCAACACATACATTTGAAAATTATTGATATACTCTATCACATTTTTTTGTTGCTGATTTTATTGTTTACAAAGATAATTGTGTGTGTATGTGCACACGTGCATGTAACAATAAAGAGCATATTATGTACCATAGTTTTCTGTCATTTAAATATTGCAATAAAAAGTAAGATGTTTTTCTTTTCAATATTTAGAGACAAAAAAAAAAAAAGTTCCCATTCAACATCATCAAAACAGAAAGGCAATTAAAAAATTATATTATTGTTTTTTATTATTCTAAAATATATCATTATTGAATGTATTAAATATCCAAAGTTTCTAATATTAATAACTTTGATATTGTAGGTATAGTATTCAGTTACTACCTAAGTATCAGTTTTATATGTTATCTAAAAGCATTTTTTTTAAAAACCATAACTGAGAGCATTTGCTGTCAGTATTTTTCTTTATTCTTTGGTATATGCAGATACTTTACATTTCTGCAGAAATGTGGATTTCAGATTTTTCAGAGTCAAATTTTATTATTCTTGAGATTGAATGATTTTATCTAAGGGTTCTTCAATATTTTTATTTCTAGCATTTTAAAAAAAAAAATATTATTATTTTTATTTATTTATTAATCACATATATATTTTTTTAAAATTTCTGTATGTTTAAGTTTGGCGTAACTCATTATCTTGTGAAGCTTGTTTTTTTTCAAGCCTGTATCAACTTCATGCTGTTAACAAATTTTAGTGTTAATTATGTGCTGCTAGTAAACATAAGGTACCATTAACTGTTAAATCTTTTATTGTTTATTTGATGATTAACCATTTGTATGCTGTTATTATGCCAGTAGCAATTTTGTTGTTTTATTTTAATATATAATTTTAAATTTAATTCTAAATTAGTTCTTTATTCCTAAATGCCTGATGAAATTTTTTTGCAAAAGACATAGTTTCAGTTGAATAATTGAGATTATTTACAATTCTTTAGTTTGAGTTTATTGGGGAAAGAAGGTACGGTGGTATAATTAGGGTGGGCAGACAGGACAAATGGCCTGGTTGTTGTTATGAAGGGGGTATTGGGGAATAAATCAGTTGCATCTAAAAAAAGTACATTTTTTTACTCATTTACCTGTATAAAATAAAATGTAAGAGTTGATGAATGGGAGATTGGACTTAGTATAAATAAGCTCAGGAAGTCATATTTCTATTTACTAAAAACCTCCATCAATCAGGAAAATAAAGATTATTTTTTTCAAATATTTAATTGATTGTTCAGAATTACTATAAACTGAATCAGAAGAATGGAAATGCATTTTATTAAAAAGTAGAAGTGCCCAAGTACTGAAATTATAAGCAGTAAAAGCTTTGCAGTGATGAAAAATGACAAGGACGGAATAAACATATTTTATTGTAAATTTTCCTCCTGAAGGGGGTTGGGGAAGACAATGAAGTTGACACCATGTTTGATCCTTAACTTAATGTTATAATTGTAAATGAATTATTTGTACAAATGGTTGTTCTGTTTACAAACTAGTTCATTTTGAGAAGTTCATGCAGCCACTGGTGTAACTAGGATGGAGGAGGCAGGGCAAGTATTTGGCATCATTACCAGAAGGCATAAAATTGTGGAATAAATTAGATGAATTTAATAAAAAGATTTTTTTTTCATCTTATTCTCCACAACTAAACTAAAATAATCTCGAAAAAAAATCCTTCCTTCATTTTAATATTTATATATATTCAGTTATCATGATTCAATTAACTATTTAATCCTTATTCAAACATCATTTCTGACATAGGCAAGTGAATCATAAATATTGCAAAATATTAACTTAATTAGTTAGCAATGACAAAGATATATTTGCAATATAAGTGAATTATGTAAATACTGTATGGAAAAGTGAAACACAATTTGAAATCGGACTTCACATAAATTAACCCAAAAGGTCATATTTCCTTTCACCAAACATTCTTATGGATGAGTTTTAAAAAAAAAGGATTTTGGAAATGCATATTGTTTGTTTAGAATTACTATAAACTAAAACTGACTAAGAATTGGGATTAAATTACATTAATAGTAAAAATGCCAAGTGTAAAAAATTACAAGCAAAATAAAAACAAACAAACAAACAAAACAAAAACAATGTAAAAATAAAAAAAAATTATGTGATGGCAGAGTTTAGACAGAATGCCAAGTTAATAATCTTTAATATTTATTACTCTTTGATGTTGGAATAATAATTTAAATTATTTTGTTCCAAATTCAAATTAGAACAATCAAGCAAAAAATTATATATATTATATAGCATATAAATAAGCTTTGCTTATTTATTTGCTGCATAGTATTTGACATTGAATAATTAATCAAATAACTCTCCACGGTTATATAATCTCATTAAACTCCAAAATGATAAAATTTCATAAAAATTCTAAATGTCTTAATTTATTATAGCTTAGTGTCATATTTTTAGTTTTATTTTTTTTTTAAAATGAAGCATATTAACTCATTTAATTATGAAGTAACAGTTGTTATTAAAAAAATATTTAAGCTCCTAGAACTTCCTATAAAAGTAAGGATTTTAAGCAGCATTCAGTTTTTATTCCTTTTTAGATTTTCAGCAAGTGTAGCATCGATTACAGAATTATTTTTTAAAATTTAATTTAATGAGAAATAAGTTTTTAAGTGTTTGAAGCGTATTTTCTTTAAAATCAATGCATCCCATAGCTTTTTTGAAAGCTTAAACCTTGTTAAATCTTCGTCTCAATAATCAGCTTCAATTTTATATTACTAAGTGACTCCAACTTGATAAAAAAATGCTAATTATTTTTTTAAATGTTTTCTTTAATTGGATTTCTACATTCTCCAATTTTATTTATATGCAGTTTAAAAATTAAAATCATAATTGTATTGTAAACTTGGTATTAATTTTTTTGTTCAAATTTGATTCAAGATTAATATCTGTTTATTTAAAGTTTAATTTTTGGTATTAAATTCATATATTTCTATTTGTAAAATCAAAAATCATGCCATATGATTAGAATTTTTCTAAGAATGGTTAATTGAATTTTATAAATTATGTAATTTATCTATTTATATCGAATAAATGAATAGCATAAATTCAAGCAACAGTGTTTTTTAAATCTCAATTTAGAGAGAATTTACATTTATTTATTAAATGTATGTAAAAATATCTATAGCATTAGAAAATAGCTTAAATAAATTATGTACATAGACTATAGAATAAAATTCTAATACTGAGATAAAAAAAAAAACACTTATGTGTAAGATCATACAGAGAGAGAATCTAATATTTGTAAGCGATAAAATCGTTTATTATCGTTTCATTACTTAAAGATAAAGTAAAATTCTTGATTAAAAAATTATGAGATACAATAATCTTTTTATCTGGGAAAAAATTATTTAAGGGTAATATGAAGTAAGGAAATAAATCAGACTTAAATTTCAACAAATAAAACTATCGTCATTAATCATATTTAAAAATAATTTTAAAAACTCGTCGAAATCTTGGTAAAATTACTCTGTTAATTATATAATTGGGAATTTGAGTGTATAAATTTTAAGTTGGTATAAAACTACACACTTTAATTTTAAAAGTGTGTAGTTGATAATTATCTTTGTTTGAGATAACATTTCAGATCTCTAATACTTTCAAAATTTCACGTAATTTTTTATTAATTAAAATTAATATCAAAAAATTACCTTGAGACGCACATTACCATCCTTGAAAGTATAATCGTGCCACATTTGATAATATTAATTCTAAGTTTGATCTCTAATGTACCAACATACAGACAGGTAAAAGATATGCATTTCTGCTTTTAATGTTAATAAGAGATGTATAATAATCGCATTATAAACAAGTTCTTTTATCTAAAAGTCATCATAATAATGCATCATAAAAATAGTTAAAAAAAAGTTTTAAATTTCTTTTGAAAGTTTTTAATGAATTTTTTTCTAAGAAGTGATTAGAAAATGTAAACATAAGAATAAGAAATTCAAACATTTATTTGTATAAAAATTTGGATAAATTAGAATAATATGAGATCAGTATGCATTCCATTGATCTGGTCAGTTCCATTGAACTAGACTTGCTATCGGGGCTCTTAACGCTGATGCTCTCTCTCTTCTCTGAAATAATACTGTATAATTTTTTTTTGTTGATTTTTCAGTCATTACATTTTCAAATATAATTTCAAATGCTTTTACACATTTGAACTATAATAATTACCTTTAAAACTATGATATAGATTACTTTTTATCAATAGTTTAATTAAGGAATTTAATTAATGAAGATGTATTGACCAGCTGTTAGGTAAAAAAATATTTTATATCTAATAATCTAGAGTTTACTTCAATTTCTACCCCAGCACAATATATTTTATTAGGGGATTGTGGATTGGGATGGAGCACTGTTTTAGTATTTGTTCTGAATGCCATTTTATGCAGGTATGTGTCTGAGGAGGAAGAAAGAATACTATTAAAAATCAATATAGTATGATATGTCTCAATGAATATAAATCACAATATTAAAAAAAAAATCTTTGACTTTGTTTCTGAGCTTTTGTAGAAGATAATTTTATATTTTTTTGCAATGAAAAATGTTGTATTTAGTTCTAAGAAATTTTTTTATTTACAGTAAGAAATGTTTATATCTCAGAAATACGAAGGAGAGTCAAAAACTAAAAGGACCTGTGAGAAAAGGTGCATTTATTCTAATGATAGAAAACTTAAACATGCATTACTTTTCTACATAACCTCCTTGAACTTCAGTGCACTTTTCCCAATGTTTCACAAGTTTTTAGATTCTGTCAGAAAAAATGTTTTTCAGTTGTGTCTGTAACCAATTTAGGACTGCATCTGCGACTTCTTTAACGGTTGTAAATCTTAACGTTTCTTCAATGATCCAAACATGTTAAAATTGTTGTCAATCGCGAATCGAGATGTTGTCAACTACATTAATTCAGTGCTGGATGCTGTGAAACCCTGGTTAGAGAAATTGCAAAAGACCCTTCTTGACTTTCCCATTTATAATATTCTTTTATTAATTCATTGTTGAAATTTCTTTTGTTTATAGTGAATTCAGAAGGTGAAGAGCATTCAAATTATGATGTCCCAGTAACTAAATATGGGGATTTTTATTGTTCGGTAAGTAATTTTTCTTTCTATGCAGTTTAAAAAAATTCTTTAAAATTTGCCAGAAAAACCAGGTATCATTGGGGAATTCTGAGAGAAAAACCAGGGAAATTTATTATAAAACTGGAAATTTATTTTATAAATCGGATAATCCTTATCAAATGTGATAATTCTCTGGTATTTTTTTAATAAGTAGAATGAAATGTCATTGGCAGATAATGAAAATGAAACGTTTACTGATAGTCAAAAACAGAGCTATCTGCATTTCTGCCTCTGCAGTAGGCTGCAGAAGATTTATATTTAAATTTCTGAGGGATCCAAATGTCTGGTATGTAGTATTGTTAGTACTATATTTAAGAAGTTCCTTCAATTTTGAAGGAAATTTGTGTGCATCTAATTCATAATTAATTCTGATTCAAATTGTGCTAGTTGTTTTGTGTTTATTATTTGCCTTACTTTTCTATATACTTAAAAAATGTATTCCTTTACCTCATTTTTTTGCATTATTTATGACATTTCAGTGATAATTTGATGATATTATATTTCGTTAATTCATTGTTTTGATCGAATTACAATTGAGACTAGGTTTAGCATTAACCAGAACAGTTTAGGTACTGTAAAATTGGTTAAATAAACATTTGAAGCTACAATGAAAAAGAAAAATTAACCCCCATTGATTGCATATTGTATAAATAATTGATTGCATATATGTATAAATAAATATTTCCCTAAAAGTTTTTGTTTGCTTTTTTCCCCAGAACATCAAGTTACTGACATTGGTATCAAAAATAGTTTTTCATTATATAGGAAAAGGCATCCTAATTAAAGCTCAACTCACATTATTAAAGCTGCCTAAGCAAAATCACCATTTCTTTTTACTTTCTAAATTAAAAAGAAAAGCAATATGCATTCAACTTAATTTATTTTATCTAAGAATAGAGTTACACGTTGCCATCAGCAACACAAGACAATTAAAAACATTTCTTAAATAATGTTGCCATTCTAAAAATAAATAAATAAAAATAGTAATGCATTTTCAACACCCTCCCACCTTTTAATTATAAACAAAGCATAAAACTAATAATTAAACACAATTAAGAGATTCAATTGATCACACCATTATACAAATTTTCAGTAAATATAAAAATGAAAGTGAAAATGTTCAATCAATTTACGTAAATTAAAAGTTTAGTTTTTTTGGCACTTTAATTCTTCTTCTGGATCTACTAAATTTCCTTTTTGCCAGAAGTACAATTCCAAGTTTTGGAGATGTCATTTGAATTTTCAAATCATCAGAGTGGACAAGTTATAAGAAAGTTTTAATTTGTCCACTCAGAGAATGCTCTCTCTTTTTGAATTGGACTGTCAAGTTTGCACTCTTAACAAATCATAACTCATACTTGTTTTTTTTTTATCTGGGATGATTTCAGCGATGAGACCTAAAGGCCAGGCAATTCTTTTTTTGTTATCTTCTCCCACCCTAACAATTTCATCAACAGTAACTGCACATTTTCTTGATTTCTTATTTCTTCATTGAATGAGTGTACATTAGTACTCAGATCTGAAACGATTTCTTAAGTCTTTAAGTACTGCTTGTCTGTACTTGAGTCTCTTGCAAAAATAATTTTCTTATCAGCATGTAAATCAGGAAAGACTGCATTCATGAATATCTTGTATGAACATCAATAAAGAAATTGGTTTTATAGCTTCCTCGTCACAAATGTAAGTTAGACGTCTTGAGTTCCTTATCTACTCGCAATCTGCCAAAATCATTGTTATTTCCTCATAATTAAGTCATGCCTATTCTAACCCTTAAAAAAAATCTTTTAAAATTCTAATTAATCTTTCCCACCCAGCAGCAGTTGGGAGATTAAACTTCCATTCTATAGAGTTGATCCATTCTATAGAGTTGATAGCAGTTGATAAAAAACATCTGTCAATGCAGCAGTATCAAGCTCGAAATGAAGTGCCCTGTACACTGCATAAGTAAAAATTAAAACCCAGCTTTTCTTATTTTCTTTAAGAAATAAAGGCCCATCCATTTCAACACCAATTATTTGGAACACCGCAGCATCTTTTACTCTATTTTCTTGAAGGGATGGATTTATAACTTCTCAGTTTCTTTAAAAAAAAAAAAAAAAAACTATATCTTTTACATGTAGTGCAGTTGGTTATCACAAGTTTTACTCTTTTCTTTTATTTAGAATCCAGTACTTTTCTCCAATAACATTTAATAGTATCTGGACTCCTGCATGCCAGTTCTTAATGCGAGCATTATAGATTAACCATTTTACTACTTAATGTTTTGGTGGAAGAATAATAGGTCTATGAAAATCTGCACTGTCTTTGCAATAAATAGTTTTGGTTTTTATACGAATGACACCAATGTCGTCTGTAAACGCTTGGTTTTCAATCTCCTTTCTTCTTTTGGGAGAGAAGATTAATTTTGAATCATAAATAAAACCTTCCTTTCTACTTCCTGAAATTCTTTGGCTGTTAATTCACCATGCTTTTTCTCGGTTATATTTTTGCAGTTGCACTTGCAATGAAGGATCCATGCAACAAGAGAAATAATTCTATCATAGTTAGAAAAATATCTATAGTACCAATTTACAACACCAATAGCTTCATTATTTACTAATATATAAGTTGTCTTAGACTTTTCCTTTTCAAACTCTTCTTCATTCCAGTCATGGTTTGAAGAAATCATAATGTTTAGAAATTCAAAAGCACTTTTCATCCATTGTGGCCCCACCCACCATCTTAAGGAAACTAGATATTTTCCCTTGCAGCCTCTGGAAGGAGAGTCTGTCAGATTCTTGACACCAGGTATTTCTTTATGATATAGGATCACTCAACTTCTTTATCTCTTGAATGCTATTCCTAATGAAGACAGACCCATTTTCTTCTCTTAATATCCATGCAAGCACTATTGCAGAATCACTCGAGTAATACGTCATAACTTTTGTAGATTTCAGTTTCTGCTACCCTTTCTCCATAATAACACTTTTAGATTTTACTCATTAGGTATTTGTTTTTCTTCTGTGATTATGTGTCAAAAGCCCTGGTGTTTCATTAAAAAAAAAAAAAAATGCAGCCCTCACTGCCCTCCTTTTTCTTTTACTGTGATTTTTGTTTTTTGTAGTTACAACATCATTAATACAAACATTCATTTTGATTTCTTCTCTATTATATTTAAATGATACTCATTCAGGGTGCATAGGATCATGAAAAATACTTAAATAGCCCTTAAATTTGGAAACCATTTTTAAGAACTTTAAAAGTGCATAATTTTGAAAAATGTGTCGTTAAAAGTGCTTGATTTTCTGGAAAATTGCAAGGAAAACTTTTTTTTCCCCCTATCCATGATGTTGAATATGATAATCAAAAACATAATCATAAATATTTTTTTTCCTCTGAATATATCAAGAAAAGAAACTAATGAAAGGCTAAAAATTGTTAAGATATTACTTAATGGCCCTTTTTTCCTTCATTCCCTCATTTTTAAACAAAGAGCATTGCTGTATATTAAAATACCATTATCCCCAAAAGGCTGATTGCTTTTAGATAATTTTCTTAAGTGCCTTTGCTTTTCAGTCCTAGAGATTGTCCTATTGGAATATTAAGATGTTAATCCTTAATAATAGGCCTAAAGAAATTCAAATTGGTAATTAAACCGCATGAGGTGGAGAGTACATGAGACATGAATAATGCTTAGGAATGCTAGTGGGAGTTGTGGTGGACTGTTCATGAATTAAAACACAGTGTATTAAAAGCAATATATAAAAAATTAGTATGAAATGTAAACTCTCCCAAACTTCTTGCAAACTTGAAAAATATTCAAACTAGTCTTATTTTTAATGTTGGCAAAAAATTTATTTTACTTATCAATAGTCCATGACTACTCTCACTAGTATTCCTATTCATCTTGACATGTTATTTAGGATTTTCTTCTTAAACTCCCAATATTTCTAAGACTGAATAGAAGTGTAGTGGAAGTGTTTGGCAAGTGTATGTTTAATTATTTATGGGGTTGTTAAAGAAGAATATACAGATTAATTTCAATCAGTGGAAAACAAGAATAAATAAGATGTGCAGAAAGCAGATAAATGCATTGAACATAGGATATGCTGCCCCCAAAAGAGATGTGAAACAATTAACTGCTTGTATTCTTATTGCAAAGAAGTCTCTTTTAAACATTACACATTAATATGTTTGATCTTTGTTCTCAATATGGTGTTTTGGGGGTGATGGACCTACAAAAGAGATTTTACTGTATAATATTGAATTCTATTTTAATTCCAAGCATAATAACTTTAGTATGTAACCTAATATTGAATATGATAAAATTTTAGTTTGAAGTCGTAGGTTTTTATGATCAAGAAATTGTCTTGTAGGGTACTTTTTCAATGTCCTTTCATTTTTAAAAAAAATATAAATGGTTTGAAAACATGCAGATTATTATTTGCCTGACCAATCTTGACAAATTTTAATGTGTGTGCGTGTATATATATATATATAATCTTAAAATTAAAAAAAAGTTTTATGAAACCATTATTTTTCAAATTCTATTGTTTTCTTGGTAGTTTTTGCCATTTCCCTTTTTGACATAGTTTATATATATATATATATATATATATATATATATATATATATATATATATATATTATTTTATGTGTGTGTGTATGTGTCAAACATAAAATTTGATCTTCAAATGCCTGGAAAGTATGCCTTAATTAAGATAGTAATAGAAATACTCCTATTATTAACTCATAAATCTGTTATAACATTTTAATGGATGTTATCTTTTTTGAAAGCTTTAGAATAAAACTAGACAGTTGTATTCAGTCAATAAATTTGTTTTGTCCTCCAGATTGTTTGTTTTTTAAAGTGGAAGAAAATTCATTGTTAGTACATGTGTTTGCAATTATGCAGTTGAACCAAAGTAAGCAGACTCGAAAGACAATTAGTGGGCACTAAGTTCAGTAAAAAGTATCACATAAAATAGCTCCACCCCCACCCCAGTTGTAAATTATCTTACAAAGAAAATCAATACTATGGACTATTCCTTGAATGTATTCAGTAACCCTCCTAATACTACTACACATGTCATGGGAAATATAGGTTTCCAAAAGTTAAAAAAAAATAGACAGTCAAAGGTTCTGAGAGAACATGCATTTTGTTAAAAAAGGAACAAAATGAAGAGCTAACAAACAATGTATCTTTGCTTAAACTGTAAGTATTTAAAAAAAAAAAAGAAAGAAAAAGAAAGGACTATTTAGTACACTTTCGAGTATCCGGTTCGTGACTATCCAGCCTAATTTTCTTTTATCGTAATTAAATCAGAAAGGCAATGCACTGCATAGGAAACGGGCTGAAAAGCAGTTATCTATTAAGGTGTTTTTCAAAAATTAAAAGCTGAAAATTTTGACTCGAATCTTAGAGTTACTTATTTGTGTGATCATTTATCAGCGAAAAATAAAATCAGTTTGAGTCAATTTTCTTAAGAACTAGGCTTACAATTTAGGTTAACACTATGCCATCCTGCGACACCACAGTAGTGTCGTGTGTAGCGATGTGATAATCTCCCGATAACTTCAAAAACTGCCGGCGACAAGTGAAGTAATCTTAATTAGTGCTGTCGGCGCCAAGCGAAGAAATTTTTACATGCGAACGGCAATGTGTTAATGTTTTGTTTGTTTCCTGCTTTTAAGTGAGGCATTATAGAATTTATGTTAAAGTGTAAACAGTTTATATCTTTTAACTTACTTTTCTCTCGTAAATTCTTGAAATGTGGGGTGCTGTATATAAACTACTATCACAGAGTCTTCTATTTTAATTCGACACGATGCCGGCAACTGATTCTGAGATTCATTGGACCGCAGTCGCATCCACATTCTACGTGACTTGAGATAAATGGAGGGCTTAGTACACAATAAGAAATGAGAAAACACATATTATAACAGCGAGTTTTGGTATAATGCGAGAAGAAAAAAACTTTGTCTTCTGGTATGGGTGGGTAAAGAAATGAGTTCATAGAACTCCGGCCTATCCGGCTTTTTTGTTAAACCGACTATCCATCCGCTACATCCAATCACCGACAATTTGTCGGTAAACTGTACAAACATCAAAGAATCCTGGAAAACCGCTAGAGAGGGGCAAGGGGAAGGGTGCCATGTCTGCAGACGCACGGGCCTATGGAACGCGGCTTTAGACCGAATATTGGGCAGTGTACTGTATTTATTTTAGCAATTCTACTCAAAGTAAATTCTGGTGTGTTATTTTATTTTATTTATTATTTTTTGTTTGTTTTACAAATGCATACAAATACTTTTTTTTTTTTACTAATACACTTTTGAAGAATTATATTTTCCGTCTGAAATATTTTTATTTTGTTGTGTTCTAAATAAAAAAGAAATAATGTTCTTTGCAATTAAAAAAAAACGTAGCTGTGTAGAAAAAGAAATTTCTAACAAGAAAAGAAATTTCTAACATAAACTCAGAGACCTCTGTAGATTGAACTATCAGCCGCAAAGCCACCAAATTTTGTACGG
>JAPMOR010090685.1:0-33339 GCA_026543865.1 Argiope aurantia | reverse complement strand
TCTTTACTTTCTTCTTTACCTAAGAAAAAGCTTTATCTCCTTCTTCACCTTATGCTACTTCTTTATCTAAATCACCATTTAAATTGTTTCTGCCTTAACCCGAGGTATTTCTCAGCTAATTCTACCGTTTGTTAATAAGGTGAATCAAACATCTACATGCGACATACTGAATGATAAGACAGCACTACTAGCATTATTGCATTATTAGTTGATAGGAGAAAGGACAGTTTGTCTCCGTAATATAAATTTAAATAAAATCGCATAATTTTATAAAAATTAAATCATTACCAATCGAATAAAACAGCAACCTCCCTCGTATTATCAAGTAAAAAAAATCCCGCTTCTCAGCGCTAGTGTTTTTAGATCTAAACTCGTTTCTGCATGAGTACTTCCATATTACCTTCGTCTCAGACCCTTGGCGAATGCCTTGTTGGAATGCAATGTAAGCCCTCAATTCCATAGGTGAAATGGAAATAAAAATTTGCAACTGTTGGATATTCATCTTTCCGCCGCACCATACCAATTCTGACAAGTTTTCGCATTTGGTATTGATATAAGCAAGTTTTGCATGAGTTTTTCGATTACTATCACTTCAATGGCATGGCGTGGAGTGAACATAAATAACCAGCTTAAAAAGAGAGAAACAAGTGAGCATTTTTTTTTTCTGTACTTACGCCAATGTCTTCTTTTTGCTTTCGAAAGAGGAGTTGTCGAAATTCATTTTGTTGATTCTGGCCGCTGCGTTTAGAGTCAGGCCGAAAATGATCAAATTCACCTGCACAAATAAAATCAATACAGTATATATAGTTTTAAAACTTTAACTTCTGTTGCATACAGCGGCATCTAGAATTGAATAGATTCGTAATCAGTGGGATGGGCAAGAGTGGGAGGATAATATTAATTGCGTCATTTCTAACAAAAGCATGGGCCGCGGTGGCCTGGTGGTAAGGTCTCGGCTTCGGAACCGGAGGGTGTCAGGTTCGAGACCCGATTCCACCGAAGAACCGTCGTGTAAGGGGGTCTGTTGCACGTTAAATCCGTCCTGACCAAACGTCCTCCTGCTGGTGTGGTGTGGTGTGGAGAGGGGGGTGCCAGCTCAGGTGTCGTCCTCGTCATCTGACCGTGGTTCAAAATTACGAGGTCCGTCCCAAAATAGCCCAAGTGTTGCTTCAAACGGGACGTTAATATAACTAAACCAAACCAAACCAAACCAAATCTAACAAAAGCATTAGAAAAATATACAACTGATGACGAATAAAAACACAGATACACAAAGCCAAAGGGAAAATTTTAGTTATAGAATGAAGTCAAACATAAAAATGGAACTAAAATAATAGTAAATAAATAAATAAATATAAGTAAAAAAAACAGGGGCCAAAAAATTGAAGAAACAACAATAAGTTTAGTTATATTAACGTCCCGTTTGAAGCAACACTAGGGCTATTTTGGGACGGACCTCGTAATTTTGAACCGCGATCAGATGACGAGGACGACACCTGAGCTGGCACCCCCCTCTCCACACCACACAAGCGGGAGGACGTTTGGTCAGGACGGATTTAACGTGCAACAGACCCCCTTACACGACGGTTCTTCGGTGGAATCGGGTCTCGAACCTGCAACCCTCCGGTTCCGAAGACGAGACCTTACCACCAGGCTACCGCGGCCTGCAACAACAACAATAATCTTAAGATAAAAAAAAAATTAGCAAAGACAATACACCTGCATAAATGGGGAATAATATTTAAAGAAAAAGCATTTTGTAAATTAAGGCTCAGAAAAATTCGGGAAATAATTTTAAAACTAATACGCAAAATAAATGACATAGTTGGAATCTTTAAGACAAACTCAAAATATTTACCACAATAATGAGTACCACAGGGCCCAACACGCTCCAAATTAAACCTTTTTCTTTAGCTGGCCAACAACTATAAAAAAGATTGTTTAAAGTATACTGAATTATTGACTTTAAAATCTAGAATATTTAACTAAAATAAAATAGAAGGGAAACGAGGGAATATATGTAGAGTAATGCTAAAATTGTGAAAACATTTTGGAACCCGCTGCAGGTCACCCCAAAACTTTCTCGCATATTCTTAAATATAGGTATTATCCCAGAGAAAGCCTTGCACAGCATTGGCATACGAAATATTAACCTTTGATGAGAATGTAGCATTTTTTCCGAATCTATCGCGCCAGTTTTGGTGAATTATTTGGCGATTAATTCCTGGCACGCTGTTAATTATATCCGAAAATCGAACTTAGTTTTAAAATGTGTTTTTCGTAATTTTTTATTTCAATAGTGAAATTAAAAATTTGAAACAAAACTACACTTGTTGTCACAAAATCATATACCAGATTTGATACATTTAGTTAACTGAGTCTTTGAGTTATCGCTTTTACATGTTTCTTAAAGTGCAGACCGACAGACAGTCAGTACTTTGTTGGATTTGATTCAAAATTCGGTAGCTATCTCGACTATAAATGTTAATTCCGTGTATCGAATTTTATTTATATAGCTCTCTTCGTTTTGTAGTTATGGTGCTAAATTATATCAAGACAGACGAACTTTCTCTAAACAGGGTTTACTCAAAATTTGATAGAAATCTAGAAATTTAGTATAAAGACCGTATACCAAAAGACCGTACGGACGGACATTTTCCAAATGTGCGTTTTTTGAACTCAGGTAGGTCTAAAACGTGGAGACTTGTGGTGAAAGCTTATAAGCCAGTTAACATCTACGCTGCGCGAGCAATTGCTTTTGTATCGTGGTCATGTTACTGGGCTGCGAACCACAAGGTCGCAGGTTCTATCCTCGCTCATACCAATTCTCCACAGACTCGTTAAAATTTCAAGTTTGAATTTTTTGACGACTACCATATTTTCTCTATACTACGTATACGAAAAAGTAAAAAGCGCATTGTCGGAATTCGAAGAATCATAACAACAATATTGCTAAAGAGAAATATCATAAAGTTATACATCATTTTTAAGATAATTTAATCAAGAATTCAATAAAATAACTTTTATATTGGATGTTTGTATGGGACCATAAGTTAGAAAAAAGAGAAAAGAAAAAGGAATAATGACATATGCAAAACCTCTTACTTATGACAGGTTCGATAAACTTTAACATCAATTACGATATAGCAATATTATACCACGGAGTTCACCAATGGTTTTAATTGCTAAGCTGTTATTATCTGACACCACGCTTGGATTATTGCTCCAATGAATTGGGATTTATTGCTGATTTGTTTCTATGTCCCAAATTTATTTAACTTTCTCCTTAGGTTTTCGATTGATTTCAAGTTTAGGCTATTACCAGGCTATTCCAGTAAAGAAGTATGATTGTCTTGAAACCGTTTTTACATAATTTGGAAATTTAATATGGAAATTAATCCTGTTTAAATAAGAATTCTTTATAATCTGGGAAAAAAATCAAGTGACAAAAAGAAGCAATTGAGGAATAAGTACATCATTTACATATCTTTGGGCATTTATATTTCCCTTAATCATCCAGATTTTGCCCAGGAACTTTTGCTATCATACAATTCCAGACAATATCTTTAACTGGACGTTTAACATAAGTATAATGCAATCAGGGCGGAAATCTACTGCAGACAGTAGCGCACAGCTCAGTTCAGCACGAGCTTGACTCCGTCGCTGCTCACCGTCGTTTCCGCCTCCTCCACTCCGTCTTGGATTACTGACTTTTCCGCTCCGTCTTCGGACTACTCCGTCGTCTCTTCTTCGACCACTCCGTCCACTCTGACCAGTGACTACTGGCTTTACTCGTCTCCCCTGGCAGCGGCGGTCGCTTCCTTTTATAGGTCTCAGGAGGCGGGGCTAGAAGCCTCTCAACCAATCAGGAACGTTCGAGGCGTATCTCGGTTCCTACTGGACGTATCGGGAAAATTCTCGAAGTTTCGGGTATTATCTATTTTGGCGCCAAAGTCGCCAAATTCGTCGCCAAGTCGCCAAATGGCCGCCAAGTTTGTCGCCAAGCTCTGGGACCTCCGACGCGCTAGTCCCATTCAGATGACTGTAAAACTTTCTTTCTATTGATGGAACAAACTATGCTGGGAAGCCGAATTGCAGGTTTGTAACAATATGGATGCGTCCAGATCGGAACAACTCGCGGTGGTATGGTTTCTGATTCTTTGATTGCCGTGGAACACTCATGAATGATTTCCTTCCGCATGGAAGAACTATCAATTCAACACAATGCTGCAGTACTCTGACGAAACTACGGAAAGCAATCAAAAGCAAACTGCCAAGCCTTCTCACGCAACAAAAGACCCTTCTCCATGACAATGCCCGCCCATACGTCTCCTGTGAAACCCAGACGACATTAAAAAAACTCCACTTGAAAGTGTTGGAACACTCGTCGTACAGTCAGGATTTATCACCCTGTGACTTACATATCTTTGAGCCACTTAAAAGAACATTAAAGGGGATACATTTCCATTCGGACGACTAAGTGAAAGAAGCTGTGCAGGACTTCCTCAAGGATCAACCGACATCTTTCTACAGACCTGCTAAACGATAGAGACCTGTGTTATAAAGCTTATGACGATTTCTTTTAATTTCCAATAAAGGTATTGTTTTCATTTAACTTTTCCACTTTTCATTTAAGTAACTCTTATAATTGAAATCTTGTTTGTACACTATTAAAACTTTCCATCATTTTTGGGGGTGATCAATTAATTCTATGCATCCTTCCTTTTATTTTTGACGTTTTGGAAACTCTCAAAATATAAGAATATATTTAAAAAAAAGAACAAAAAGCTTTAAAATGCAACCACCTCTCAACTCCAAACATGGATTCAATTGCAGATTTCTTCTGATAAAAAGATGCTACCTAATTGGCTGTCAAACACGCACGCTCATTGGATATTTTCAAACAAAGACAAATTATGCCTTAAACAAAATGCACTCCTTTTATCTGGATATTTAGCTATAACTTAAAAAATATAACGAAAATACAAAATAATTTAGTGCATTACATTCTTGGTTAATTATCTTTGAAATGATAAATAGCATTATGGTTTTACTGCAAATACTGTTGCAGTTATCAGATTTTTAATATGCGTTTCTTCCAAAACACTTCCTCAATTTTGATCACTGCAGTATTTCTCCAAACGAATTCTTTTAGATAAAGGTAACAAATTATTTAGTTAGTGTAATCATTGTAAAAAATTGCTTCTTACTATTTTTCCCTGATCATCTCGGTAGGATACATTGCAGAACAAAATACAACAATAAAACCTGGAATACCTGAAAAAGAAATGAAATAAAATCCATTAGAAAACAGTTAAGTTTAGGAATTGGAAAAAAATATGAATAAATCAACAGGATTGGTCTCCCCTAAGTTTACTCGCATACTCTAATAAATGTGTCTGTGGCCATTGGCGAACAACATTTACGAAAGAACTTATTACAGTGCTATTTTTGGTTTTTTTTGGCGATTAATTATTAGGATACGGTTAATACACAAGTACCTGAAAACTGAATGTCTATTTTTGAACTCTGTTTTTATATACAATGATAAACAGTTGTATTTTTTTTTTTTTTTTTGCATGTTACTGGTTTCGGATTCTCAATCTGTATTTGTATTATTTTTCTGTATCTCTATTTGTATTGTATTTGTATTATTTGGCGATTTTGTATTATCGAATACAAAATCGCCAAAAAAAAAAATTAACTCGAAATTCTAATTAATTTCTCCGTTATTCATCTCTATGAATAATAATAATAATAAAAGGTTCAACTTTATTTCCACGCTACTGCTATAAACAGCCAAATTATGTAAAAAAGAAAAGAAAAGAAAAAAAAAAGCCAAAAGTAGCCAAACTAAGAGCAACGATACAATTTCACTTTCGGTTTCACTTCGGCGTTATTCTTGGCATCGTTTTAATAGAGATCGCCGTAGAAATTAAGATATACTGAAAAAAAAAAAAAACTTTTGGAATTATGAGAGTCAGGAACTCCTTAATTCAGTAATACAACTGTTTAGATGAATGAAATTTAGTAGAAGGCTGTTACACAAATATCGTAAATTTCTCTCACTTTTTAAATAAAATCTATCCACCAAATGAAAGGAAGTTGGTTTGTGTCCATGTGATCACAATAACTCAAAATAACACAGATGTTAAATAAAATTTTGTACGTGGATTAATCGCCAAAAATATAGATCCCCATCGTTTTTTAAAGCAGATTTGTAGATTTTTATCGAATTAACAAACTTATGATCGATTTCAGGATATGGGAATGCTATAGTTCAAACAGGCAACAAGCTGGTCAGATGAATTTAAATAAATTACTTTTACACAAACTGCAAATCTATATCGAATTTCGGGCTTAAATGGTCAACGGACACATTTTTTATTTGTTAATCTATCTACGTATTACCAATCATGGGTGGATCCTAGCACAGCCCACCTCTTGGCGTCTTTTTGAATTCTCGCCAAACGAGTGGCGATAACGTCGCTAATGTGGCAACCTAGACGGATTTTTTAATATATTTTTTTAATTAATTTATTTTATTTTATATTTATTTTTTTATTCGTATTTTTATTTATTTATTATTTTATTTTATTATTATTTATTTATTATATTTATTATTATCTCTGGCCTTCAAGTATCGTTTTTTAATTGAAAAATAATAATAATAACAAATATTCAATTAGTAGTCAACTTGGCGAGATTTCAAATAAGTCGCCAAGAGGTGGGCCCATCTAGTGATAGTTCAAAAGATATATTGCAAAAGATATATTCCTATTGAATTCCTATCAAGCCTCTGACCTTCAAATAACTAACTCCCTTGAACACTCAGAAGCAAATTTTGGACCGCGGTGGCCTGGTGGTAAGGTCTCGGCTTCGGAACCGGAGGGTTTCAGGTTCGAGACCCGATTCCACCGAAGAACCGTCGTGTAAGGGGGCCAGTTGCACGTTAAATCCGTCCTGACCAAACGTCCTCCCGCTGGTGTGGAGAGGGGGGTGACAGCTCAGGTGTCGTTCTCGTCATCTGACCGTGGTTCAAAATTACGAGGTCCGTCCCAAAATAGCCCAAGTGTTGCTTCAAGCGGGACGTTAATATAACTAAACCAATCCAGAAGCAAATTTCCCAAAACCTTTCACTTTAATTTAACATTAATTAAAGTCATCAATGACTTCTTGTTTGTTTTAGACAATAAAACAATTTAAAATTTTGAATGATAGAAAGGCAGTGTTCCACCAAGCGAACTTTAAGAACTTATTCTCAAAAAAATGCTCCTGAAAAGTAATGTCTTCTTCTATGACTGCATCGAATAATCACTCACCGTAAGCTACGATGTAGAGTACGAAGGTTCGTATATTCTTTGTCTGAAACACTGTGATCACCATCCTGTACAGCAATATTCCTTCCAGAAGCATCCAGAAGAAGGCAGAGAGAACAGAATATTGAAGTACAGCAGACACCACCTGACATATCTGGAATAAAAGAAAGAATAGAATGCAAAATCAGTGAGCCAGTATAATTCTCATTGATATGTACAAAATTGAAAACACAGCAAATAAATAGCTAGTTAGAAATAAAGCAGTAAAGACGTACAAAAATAAACTCTTGGCGCATCGGATGCTATAAAGCGAGAGGGGTGGTGGACTACATTAGAATCTTCTTTTTTACTTGCAAACCGTTTTTTGGCCACCAGTTTTTTCGCCGGGAATACTTTGTGTTTAATTTGATTTAAGTCTCTTATGCATAATTTGATGTTCATAATTCCCTCGACAAAGTATTTTTAAGTATCAAATTGTGACAGACAATAAAGCTGTTTCTTTTAAATAGCCTTGCACCTGTTCTGATTGTTGTGTTCATGAATATTCCAAATGGTATTAAATCACATGACATCAAAGTGATATTCGAAATTTAAATGTCCTCTTCGTCTATCTTTTGAATTTCGGAGCACTGTAACTTCATTTTTTTTAATCGTCATATAAACTACACATGCATTAAACACACCCCTTCCTTAGTTTTCAAAAACTGAAAAATAGTGAGATTAAATATTTATAAAAAATGAAAATGAACTGAATTTCAGAAGAACAATGTTGAAAATTATGCAAAAAATACTTTCAAAATTTAAGAAAAAAATTACAAAAAATTTGGAAGCTCTAGGTCATATGATTTTCGTAATGGAACACCGACTATACGCATCAATACTGTTACAAACCTGCAATTCGGCTTCCCAGCATCGTTTGTTCCATCAACGGAAAGAAAGTTTTACAGTCATCTGAATGGGACTAGCGCGTCGGAGGTCCCTGAGCTTGGCGACAAACTTGGCGACCATTTGGCGACTTGGCGACCAATTTGGCGACTTTGGCGCCAAAATAGATTATACCCGAAACTTCGAGAATTTTTCCGATCCGTCCAGTAGGAACCGAGATACTCCTCGAACGTTCCTGATTGGTTGAGAGGCTTCTAGCCCCGCCTCCTGAGACCTATAAAAGGGTCCACAGCTGCCAGAGCAGTGAAGCCACCCACCTTAAACAATCTGCCAACATATGACATCAACGAACCCTCCAATAAACGTAGACCCCGATGTGCCCTTGCAATATAAATTGCAGACAAATAACACTTCTCCCCCTTTTTTTTCTTTCCCCTTTTTCTCACACTCAGGAAAACACTATTTCAAAAACAAATAACCCATATATGATGCACTGTGATTAACAAGAACAATTCCATCACCCTAAAGCTCACACCTACTAGATTTACGGATGGTGTGGCCTGCGGCCCCAATGAGCCGTAATCCCTCTCTCAACTATGCAGTGAAGCCAGTAGTCAGAGTGGACGGAGTGGTCGAAGAAGAGTAAGCGGAATCGACGGAGCGAAGTCAGTAATCCGAGTCAGAGTCGGAGAAGTAGAAGACGGAGTAGTCGGAAGCGACTGTGTCAAGCTAGTGCTGAACTGAGCTGTGCGCTACTGTCTGCAGTAGATTCTGGTTGTATGCTGCTGTGTGTGCTGTTGTATGCTACACGTCTCGGGTGAAGATAATCGTCTTCTGTGCTGTATATAGTTGTCGCTTTTGTGCTGTCCTGTGTGTCTTCGTGTAAATAAACGTTGTTGTTTTTATTCTACTTCTGCCTGCTGATTGAGCGTTCTTTACACCATATCACTCCCACTATCCAAACGAACCCCGGTAAAGAAAATTTCGCAACAATTCAAAACACACATACTATATTAGTAATATAAACAGTTAATGAATCTTCAGTCTAATTAATCTAAATAAGCTATGCTAGTAACTTTATCCAGTATTGAATCAATTCTGTGATATAAAACTGCCGAACTGAATTTTTCAAGGCCGAAAAATTCAATAAAAGATTATATATGAAGATGGAGATAATTTGTAATGAAACACTTTTCTTGTCTGCATTCCATATATACATTTTAATGCGATTTCCGAAGTCTGTTTTCTTAAAATGGAGTTTAATATTCTTTAAAAAATTTCCTGTTAATATTTAGAGACAGTACTTTTTTATCATTCCAATTAGAGGTGCAAAGGGAAAGTCGGTAATTTCAATAATGATAGCATGAGCCAGCACATGTTATTTATTGATGTCCAAAAATAGCTTAATTATATTTTGTTTTTAATATAGATAAAAAAACTTATCAGAGTTAATTTTTAAAATTTTTTGCTTAGAGATAAAATAAATTTATTTTCTTTACTGGTTTGGTTATATTAACGTCCTGTTTGAAGCAACACTAGGGCTATTTTGGGACGGACCTCGTAATTTTGAACCACGGTCAGATGACGAAGACGAGACCTGAGCTGGTACCCTCCTCTCCACACCACACCGCACCAGCGGGAGGACGTTTGTTCATGACGGATTTAACGTGCAATTGACCCCCTTACACGACGGTTCTTCGGTGGAATCGGGTCACGAACCTGAAACCCTCCGGTTCCGAAGCCGAGACCTTACCACCAGGCCACCGCGGCCCCTATTTTCGTTACTGGTAAATAAAGAAGGAACTATTCAATGAAAAGAGAAACAATTGAAACATTTTTTTTTTTTCAAAATCGGGACAAATAATCAAAAGTAGGAGACGATCCATTGGATCATTATATAGAATTGTATAAACCGCGCGGTTTCATTCAAATATCAAGTGAGTGGCGAATTTCAATTAAGCAGACCAGGCAATTGACGAGAGTCGTTAGAAGAGGTTGCAAAAAGGTGGTTTTAAACACTTTATTTATTATTATTATTATTTATAGTTTTCAAACAAATATATTTGCAAAATTTTTTTTAACTAATTCTGATATAGTTGAATGATTAAATATTAGGATAATATTAATTCTTTATCAAGTATAAAAGACCAAGTTCCTGTATGCTTGATATGTTCGCTAGTTATAAGAGCATTTATAAGACTGCAGCATTTGTTTTAATAATATTGTTTACAAATGTGGACGTCATGTGGCAGAGTGAAGAAGTAACAGATGAATATGGACACATACATATGCACAAAATTAATAAAATGAAAAATATTAACCTAAAATAAATCATTAGCATTTAAAAATGTTACTAAATTCACCAGCTTATAAAAAGAGGGATTTCATAGTGTGATCTATATAGGGTTCGAGAGTACCTAAATCAACCTCTGTATAAAGTTTTTTCCTCCATCCTTTATTTAGTACTCTGAACCAATTGAGTATGACGTTATATTCATGTAGGATAAGAATTTATAAGCTGCGTCAGCGCAGAATGATTTAATCTAAAAAAAAAAAATACCACAAGCGTCTTTTGCTTGGACTATTGCTACACCAAAATATGATTTCCTTCTATTAAACACATGCTCACATTTAATACTGATTCTTATAGAATAGAATAACAAAAATAAAATAAAATGTGGCGTCTTTGAGAATGTATATGATATCATCAAGATAAAAAAAATAAAAAAACCCCGCCAGCATTAAAAAAATTTGTTTTATATGTTTAGAGAGTGGCTTGGATGATCTTGAATTTCTTTTTTTTATTTATTTGTTTTAATTATTATGTTTTGATTTAAACAGCAGTGTAAAAGGGTAATGGGACACATCCGTACGGATCATAAGCGTCCAATAAATCATGCGTAGCTCTTTTAAAAAAGGAGATGGGGAATGATTACTCTAGGTTTACTAAAACAGCAAGAGTATTGGCGAAAAGTATTTCATCTGAATTTTGATGTTTAAACATAAGCAACAACTTCTGTCTGTGTGTGTTTTCTGCTCTGTACAAACCAGACCGTCTGTCTGTCATATTCGGCAAATATATACTCTGGTGAGTAGAAAAGTAAATTTTTGAATTTTTAATTAGAATTTTAAATAATTAAAAATTAAAGATTTGTTCAAGCTATTGAACGATTCGCGCCAGATGTGGAAGAGTTCGTTTGCTTGAGATGATTTTGGCGGCAGCTTTTATAGAATTTAATGAGAAATTGATTGAATTTAAGCATTTTAATAATGCCGTAACGCTGGATTAGGTGGATCCTGAACCTTAAATCGATAAAGATGTAAGTTTTTAATTATTTAATACTAAACTATCAATCAGTATCGCCCATATTTAAGGATACGAGTTCAAAAATAAATATCAGAGGTTGCAGCAAACAATTATCGGTATAAATCGTAGTCAGTTTTGTACCGACAAATATCCTTAGAATCGAATATCACATTAACAAATGAAATAAACACAAAATCTAACAAAAAAAAAGAGCCATTAAATTTTATCAATTAATTTAAGCAGCTGCCCACAGCTACTTAGTTGAACCTACACAAACTATACTATTTTAGTATTAGAATATGTGTTTACATTGAATTATTAAAATCTTTATTAAATAAGATAAAGTATAGATAATTATATACTTATAGTATATTTGAATATTGATTTTTTCAAGAATTTTAATATTTTCGTCATTTTTGTCATTACATCTTTATGCTATTGTCTACAAATTTAATACTGAGCAAAATTCATTAAATATATGAAATATAAAAATATCAAATACCATAAAATATTCTATTCAAATGTTTAAAATTTTGGCTTTTATTTAGGATGACTTATTATTTTTTAATTATTATTTAATATTAATTCGGATATATATTTTTAAATAAGAGCAATTTATTTTACAAGCAGGTCAAAATGGAAAATCTAATTTAAATCCAATAAAAATCCAGAACCTTTTTCTATCGACGACAATGCATTTGGAAATATCCAATCTAATCTGGATACCTATTACTGATTCATACTTTTCATATTCATACACACATAAAAATAGAGAAAAAACATTTAATTAAAAAATATTGATAACTTAGTATTATATTAAAAGTATTAAATTGTCACAATAAATTACAAATTCATGGAATTCCACTTCTACAATGAAAACAAGCGTTTTATTATTCCAAAGAATTTCGATTAATTTTTCGCTTGCTTTTCTCTTGCTTCACTTTTTCTAAATCAGAATGCACGGAAACAAACTCCTGCTTGTTGCTTTTAAAATATTAGTTATGTTTCGTAAGGAAAAATTTATTTCCCTTTCACAAATAAAAGCCAAGTATGATTACAAGGCCAGTCACAGTTTATGATTAAAGAATCAACCAATAAGATCAAAAGAGTGAATGCCTCATCTGGTTGGTGTAAGTTACTGCTTTTATTTCAAAATGTTTGCGTTCTGATCAGAATCAGAACAGAATCAGACGCTGCTTATGTGTTAAGTGTACATTCTTTATAAAAAATGTTTCGTGATTTTTATTTTAATCTTAATGCGATACGAAAAAAAAAAATTACCGTTTTTTATGGAATCTAGTTTTTTTTCCCCCCAAGAATATTTAAACCTGTGAATAATGATATTATTAAGGTAAGCAAATAATTTTGTCTGACTTATCTTAGTTAACAAAAAGGTTCCCTAATAGTTTTTAAATTATCTTTGATTTTTTTTAGATGAAAGGTAAATGAATATTTATTTGAAACTAAACTAAAACATTTTTGTATTAGTTCTATTTTCCAAAAAAATGTATTAGAAATATTAAAATTTTCATATTTATATTTGATTTTAGATAAATGGCGTAGATATAACTTCATGTCCATGATTCCGTTAAATCGTTTGACATTAAAACCGTTTTTTTTTCATTGTCTTACTTAAGTTCAGTTTATTGCGTGCAAGAACCTTTCTCATGACATCATAACGTTATTAAAAATGTAAACATCTAGTTCATCTATTTTCTACCACGCCACTGCTTTTTTTGTTTGTTTTTTGTTGTAAATATGAAGATGTTAAAATAATCCCTCTTTTCTAGTTTGGACGATAGAAAAAATCTTGCGATCAAATATTTGTTAGAATTATGAAAATGGTTTGCGTTTCAAGGAAATAATGTAATATATTGTTAGAAATTAGAAAAAAAATTTAAAAAATTGTCAAAAATTTGGAAGAATATACACGACTATTAAATTGATGTCATTAAAAAGACAATTTAGAATTTTTTAGAAACGGTGTAAAATTTATTTTGTGCAATCATATTTTCGGAAGTTATCGCGAAAAGATGACAAAATTCAGTTTAATTTTTAATTAATTAAAATTCTAACTGAAATTTCTTTGAGGTGCATTTCTACCCTCTTAGGTATTATGCGCGTACGCATTTCTTTTTATTATTACTATTGACATGTTATTAGCAAAAATTGATTTATGAAATTTTTTTAATATTTTGAAATTTGAAAAGTTTAAACAAAATGTTATACGTCTGATAGTTTTTTTTTTCAATCGCTGCTGTTCGGTATTTAAATTAAGACCACTTCTATTTCCTTGCTTGCTGAGATTGTCTGGTAAATCTCTAGGAAAGATTAATCGGAAACTTTTGTCCAGTAATATTTTCATTCAGGTAACTGAACCAATGATTTAGGAATTTTTACAAAGTTTTAATCTTTCCAAAAAAATTTTGAGTGACATATCGATTACGTTTTCTCTGTGTCTTTAATGCGACCAAAACGTATATTCTTTTTCACGGAACATTCCTGATTACAGAGTTTAAAAAATGAAAGTAAGATGTGTTCAATTTAGAATTTTGAACTATACGTGCTTAAATTTACGTGCTATTATTTTACGTGTTGATTTTTAAGGTATATTTCTATTGCTAAAGAAAAAAACTTCAATATTCAAAATTAGACAGGAGATTATTACTTGCATTGAATAGCAGAATCACATTTTTTGCCATTTCATTATTACATTTCTAAAGAATAATACTTACTAACATATAAAGATAAATAATTTATAATAAATAAAGTAATTTAATTAATTAAAATAGGATTTAATTTATTAAATATTCGTGAAATTGCAATTGCGTGTGATTTTCTGTATCCAGTTGTGTTTCAATTCCAGTTTATATATTTTGCCTATTATCATATTGGTTTGTACTATAATATAAAAGAGGAAAGTGATAAACAACAGACTTGAAAATTATTCTTTACATATTCGGTTTCATAAATTTAATTGATGAAATTGCTTATTATAGATGCAGTATCTAATGAATCATGTAATTTTTTCTCATATAAATCAATTTTTTTACATTAAAATCTAATTGTCAATAATAGCAAGATTTCTTTTTGTCTAAAATAAAAAAAATAATGAATTTCGAAGTTGTATTGTTTTATATTTCTGGCTATATTTATTTACTTTAATTTTTTCTAATATTTGTTACGTTTCTGTAGATAACAAAAACAAAGAAAAAAAAGTAAATAATTTTCCACATGCATAATTATTATGTGAGAACTTTGCCAGAAGTGATCTTAAGCATTTGCGAATACAGGAGAAAGAAAAAGCGCACATTTGTCAGAAGTGGGATTCGAACCTACGCCCACAGAAGTGGACTGCGACCTGAACGCAGCGCCTTAGACCGCTCGGCCATCCTGACATGTCTCGTATTTCTTATGGTCTTTAATTTAAAAAAATTGTATACAAATGTGTAAAACAAAAAATATGATCCTAAAATAAGTATTTTATTTTATATATTGGGTATGTATTAAAAGAAATTAACTCGTGTTAACTAAATGCAAAAATCTGGAATTCAAAACAAATTCGTAAAATCATGAGGTGCAAAATTAGTAGGTGTACGATATTATGCTACAATGAATATCATAGGTTAAAAAAAATTAAATTATGTTCAAAATTTGCTAAATAAATTATGTTAACAAGTACAGATGAAATGACTTTTATTCATTTTATGGTTTTAAAAAAGTTCAATCAAAATATAAAATGAATTATGATAAATGATAAATTTATATAAATATTATGATGATGATAAATTTATCATTTGATGTGTATGATAAATCTTCTTTTTCAAGCTTGAAGTTTTTTGTATTTAAACTGCTTGGATTTCATCGCATTCTTTGATAGTCTGACAGACCTCTGGTACAGATCCATCACTAACTCCTATTCGATAATATTTTCTTTCAACTAATTGAACTAAACATATATTACATCTAAATTTTTTCCAAGGCATAGCAAAGCGACACTTCTCTTTCTTTTCTCTGTTAATATGGTGTGCAAGTTTAGGTCAGGGTACGCTGGTGCATGGAACGTTATTGTCATCTAACGACTTTACAAAATTCAACGTTTTCTCTGTGATGGCTATAATGCTGACTCGAAATGGAATTTAAATATGACTAAGTATTTTAATATGCTCTTTTTTTTTCTTCCTTCGATTGCCTTTGAGTAATCGCGGTCTAATCGAAGAGCATTAAATAATTGAGTTGGAACACTTGTAGTAAAAAGTCATTATTTTACATGCTTATACTTAGAGTATTTTTTTTGTGGTGCTCTTGTTAATTTATTGTTAAAATTCTAATAATATTTAAATGTAGTGAAAAAAATTTCTATTTTTTTATTTTTATTTTAAAATCTGATTTCTAAAGACTAAATTATGAGACAGATTGAAAACCAAATAATATTAATATTAATAGGATAATTTTTAAAAGCAAATAATTTTGTTAAACATAATTTTATAACAGTTTTATAATATATAATAATATTATAAATTATGCAAAATAATAAATTAGTGTTTTAAATTTATAAAATAATTTGAAAGGAAGCCCATTTTTTTCTTTATTAAATAATATTTTATTTCAACATAATTTTTTTGTTGATTATAGTGATTTAAATAGTAACGGCATTAAACAGGTAAATCATAACCATTTAGAATAAAAAATTATTTATAGATCTGTTTATTTAAACTAAATTAGTGGAAATGCTTATTAAGGGAGAATAACTGAATAAATATGAAATTTCTTCCTAAATAAGTCCATCTTTTACATTAAAGTTGGATTGTCGGTCTCAGCAAAACTCTGTCCTTGTCTTACATGAGACATAAAAGAAATCTGTACTAATAATAAAGTTGAATGTCTGTGTGTATGTTGATTTTTTGCAGGTTAGTCCGTTAGACTTAAAGCTATGAAATTTGGCACATATTTATTTTAGAAGGTGGGAATGTGCACCTCGGAGCGATTTTTTGAAAAGTTTTAAATAGAATTTTAATTAATTAAGAATTGAACTGAGTTTTGACAATTCCAAAATATTACACAAAAATAAATTTTATACCGTTTCAAAATTCCAGAAAAAATTAATCGTTTTAATGATATCAACTTAAAAATCGTGCTCATTTTTTCTGAATTTTAGTAATTTTTTTGGCTACTTTTCTATAAAAATTTGCATTGTTATCCTGAAATTCAATACTTTTTATTGTTTGAGTTAATATTTAATCTCAGGATTTTCTTTCATTGTTGAAAAGTAAAGAATAAGGATTTTGTTTAATATCTATGTAATTTACAAAACGAATAAAAGAGTGAAGTTGCAGTTAAGTTTAAAGATAGATGGACTAGAGATTTTCATTTTTAAAGCGCTATTATGTCATGGGACTGGCCTACATTAGAAATGTTCACAGTGAGCAGAGTATATGTAAGAAATTAAAATAATACAATTAATAATATCTGGCAAATTGGTGTACATGAAGCTATATTTGAAAGATCTAATCTCCAAATACGACTAGTAATGAATAAATTGATTATTGTTTTATAGTTATGTGAATTTTATTTTCAATTGCCTAACATTTGTATGATGTTTTGAATTATCATGGAAAGGGAAAATATCTTTAATTCCATCTGCTTTAGATCTATTCTCTTTCAGTACATATGAACTAAGATGACTTTGATAGAAGACATGTTAAGTACTTATCAACGTCAGATAAAAATACAGCTGTCAGAAGTGGGATTCGAACCCACGCCCACAGAAGTGGACTGCGACCTGAACGCAGCGCCTTAGACCACTCGGCCATCCTGACACAAGCACGGTGGAAGAGCAACAAAAATTCACGATGGGAGTTAATTTGTTTTGTATTTCTATAAAATAATTTTAAATAATTAGAGAATTTTATTTTGAATATTTAATTTGCATTAATAGAAAATAGTTTATATTACTTAAATATTAAGAATTGTTTGCAGTGTACAATTTCCCTAATTAGAATGCTTTTAATTCGATTTCTCTGTGGCTCTATAAAGATTCTATATACATAAAATATCGTCAGTAATCAGAATTTATTTTATTTGATTAAAAATCTATTATATAGAATTTATAGAAATCTATTAGAAAATTATGAATTAGAAATCAAAAGTTAAAAAATGCAATTTAAACAATGTATTATTTTTGTTAGTGGAAATCCATAGTTTTTATGCAGCAAATCTGTTTCCTTATACATGATGCTAGTTTATATACTCAGAGTTGCTCGTCGTGATTAAATTCCTTTCATATATAATATTTTTAATGTAAAAACTACTACATTTGTGTAAAATTTTATAACGCTTGAAATTCTTTTATCGTCTAAAACCTTTATCATCAACTTTTAATTAAAATTAAAATATCAGTTGAACCAGGCGATTTTTAAAAACCAACAATAGTTAATTTTTTCCATAATTTATAAATATTTGTTATAGTAATTCAGCAAATTTTGTTCACAAATGCTGAAGTTTTACCGTAAACAGTTACTGCAACCCTCCTGAAAGCACACGGATAAAATGCTGAAGCATACAAAATGTTACCATCGTTTGAACTATTGACTTAAGATTTTGCTTTAAGAATAGTTGAATAACTTCATTACGACCAATAAAAGCATTGTCAAAAGAATATTAAAATTAAATTAAAAAAAATAACGATAGAGTGGCTTAAAGTGTAAAAAGAAACAAACATTTTGTTAATTTCTAAGTAATTGAATATTCAATTAATTTTTGTTATTTGAAAAGTTGGTAGTATTCATTCACATATCTTATATAAAACATATTCAAAATTTGGTTGAATGCGGAGCTTTTATTTAGATGGAGATATGAAACATACGTACATATATACATACATAACAAAAATGATTTTTATTTTTGCCAAGGTTATATACAATCAGAAAGTAGTAGACATTTTTTAAAAACTTTTAATACGTTATAGATGAACTGTACTGCATGTTGTAAATTGAATTGCATTATTGCAATATTCAAACTTCTGTTTACTGTTTGTTTATTAAAATTATTTATTGTTTGAAATTATCATTCAAATAATCAAAAAAATTAAATAAATTATTATTGGTATATTTGTTGAAATTAGCTGTTGTTGATTTTTTTATATATGCAATTTTTTGATTAAAACCATTAAATGTAAATGTGACAAAATTTTTAATCATTTAAATAATTAAAAAATTAAATAAATTATTATTGGTTAATTTGCTGAAATTAGTTATTGTTTATTTTTATATATTTAATTTTTGGCTGGAACCATTAAATATAAATATTAAAATTTTTTAATCATTTAAATAATTTTAAAAATTAAATAAATTATTATTGATTTCTTTGCTGAAATTAGTTACATTTTTTTAATATATATTTTTTGGCTAAAACCATAAAATATAAATATAAAAAAAAACATTTTTTACTGTCTTTTTTAATTTAGAAATTTTTTGTTTTCTTTTTTTGTACTCATTTTTTAATCCATTTTTTATTCGGCTTTTCCATAGTATGAAGTTTTATTATGATACCGTTAATTTTGAAATAGCCTACTGTATATTTCTAAGAATTAATATATTTATTTTTTAAGTGACTATTTATAATTCTTTAAAACTAGAAAGTTCATGTTTGTTTTAATATAAAAGTGAGAAATTTCTATCTGTAGATATAAAATACAATTCAGCTTTTATTCTAGATAAAATTATTTAAAACATAGTAACTTTCTTTTCATTTCGAATTTTTTAAACTTTATCAAAGAACGAAATAGAGCAGTTAAGTATGACTAGTTTTAGAAAACATCTCTAGATGTAGTTATTTTATTACCATAAGCAATTCCAAAAAGGGTTCCTTTCCTAAACCGAAAAAATAAGCGCTTGTCAGAAGTGGGATTCGAACCCACGCCCACAGAAGTGGACTGCGACCTGAACGCAGCGCCTTAGACCACTCGGCCATCCTGACACATTCGATCGATAGGAAAATTCGGTATTTGAAGGTAACAATACAGTTAAATTTCATTTTTTTTTGTTTTGTTTTAGTATGGTAAAATAATATAGTATTATATTCGCATTATTGAACTTTATATCTATTTTTTAACATATCATTTAATAAGGGTCTCACAAGCAATTGAAAAAGCTTAATTTTGCATTTTTGATTTATTTAAAACATTTCATTAAATACTGATTGATTATTTTTTATTATAATTTCAAAAATGAATACATTAGAAAATTAATGAAATCAATCGAATAATGCTCCATTCATAATAAATATGCAACTTGTGAATAACACTTGACATTTCTGTTATAATAATATAGAATTCTACTGTCCTACATTATGCTACTTCTAAATTGAATCACATGCACGTTTTTTATTACGAATACGTTGTTACAATGTTCTCTAGGTGCCCCCCCCCATAAAATAAACTCAATTCTGTTTTATTAATTGAGCATGAAAATTTTGGAATTATCATTTCCTCTTTTTAAAGTAAACTGAAAGTAGTATTAACTGGATTTGCATAGATACAAATTAACTTTATATCTCATCAATGGCAGAAAAATGTTTCATATTAGATTTGGATGTGTATTAAAAATTAAAGTTTATTTGAGAAAAATAAATAAGAAAAGTTTTTATTATTGAAAATTTTAAACAATCAAATGGAATTCTTTTGATAATCAGAAATACTGTCTATGTACTGTTTTGAGCGATAAATGATTTAAATAATCAAAAATACTTTTGAATATTAATTTGGGCTATATATACAATCCTAATTGCAAAACGTTTATAATTTTGTTTATCCTAGAACAAAAACAATACTGTCAGAAGTGGGATTCGAACCCACGCCCACAGAAGTGGACTGCGACCTGAACGCAGCGCCTTAGACCGCTCGGCCATCCTGACACACCCATTATTACAAAAACAGTAGGAAAGTTCATTGTCCGCTATTAAAGTTAAATGCAATTAATTTTTGCTGTGCTATAAATGAATCACTCTTATATCCATAATTATATAACAGGGCTTTACCTCTCATGAATAAGTACAATAATTTAGAATGGGATTTATATTTAAGTTTAAGTATTCTAAAAGTAATATTAACATAAATTTCAGAAAAAAAATTGTTAAAAATAAAAGTGAAAGGATATTCGCTGTTGCTACTTCTTTAAGCTATGATAGCAAAGTGTTCAAAGTTTCGAATCAATGGTTACGAAATCATGTCTGTTGAACTCATCCATAAATCATGACAGAGCAGTTGTTTAAACAATAATTCGGTATTGCGTGTTCGATCAGATTCAAAATGAAACTTTTATGATGTAATAAATCGGTTTTTTAAGAGCTGTATTGATACTGCAAATATGTAAATATTAAAAATGACATTGTTTGTTCAATTTGTAAACAAATGTTATATTTTTTTCTTTTATATTATGCGCTACGAGTTCTTTCTAGCTTTTTACTATAAAATATGGCAACAATTATGTGCAAAAAGATCAAGGGATAGATAAAGTTTTCTTTTACTGCGAGGCAATCAATACATGTATGAAACTTCTTTGGATCTAAAAAAATTTAATTTTCACTGGATCTGTTCGAAATGCGAAAATATATTGACACGTGGCGCCATCCTGTAACTATTTCAGAAAATATTATTGTAATTAATAATAAAACAATTATGCTGAGAATATTCCATATAATCCATTTTTATCGATTTTTAATTACTCATTTTGAAAATGATCGTCAGTAAATTAAGATTTATCAACAGAAGGAAATATTTTCGGAATCTTCTAACACTTAAGTCTTCCGTTAATCGTAATAACTTTCATTTCAGCCTCCTAATTTTCGCCACAATATGTATCTGAGTATTAAATCTATTCTTTATGTTTTTGTTGTTTTGATAGTTTTTTTTTTCATTATAATAATAATAATTAGTCTTAATTAGAATGTAAATTTTGTACGAAAAAATAAAGTTGTAATGATTACAGAATATATGCTTGTATATACGGCGATTTGAATATTAAATTAATTATATTATTAAATTAAATATTAAATTAATGCAAATTAATTAATTATATTATTATATAAGATTTTTATCTCGATATTCTTTCTATTTCTATAAATTAGAATTCTGAAAATGTTAAGAACAGCTCAAAAAAATAAACAGCATTTCTGGTGAACTACATACATAGATGCCCTACATAATTTCAGATTTAATTCAGTGACTAACTTTGAAATTTTATAGAACGATTAAGCTATTATTTAAAAATATTGTTTTTTGAAATCATTTTTTTAAGATACTACTATAGTCACTCACCGTTTTTTCTACTCTATTTAAGCCGGTTTGTATGAGGATATTCATGGCCAATAAGCAGGCAGCCAAGTTGCAGGTTATAGTATTTCGTCTGCTTCGTAGAGATCTGAAAATATTGTTAATATTATTCTGGCTATCTCTGTTTTTGTGTGTGCGAAATCATTATGGCCAATTTTTTAAAAAACATTCTGCCAGAAATTTTCTAACACTTACCTAACGGTTAAGTAGATAATGACTGTTAGAAATAAAGCTACTGAAGAAATACAGCAACAAGTCAAGGAGAGGAGTTTCAATATCAAATCATCTTGCTCCGAGAACTAAAAAGATAATTGATAAATAATCGACAAGCATTGAAAGGATTCATTATGCAAAATTCATTATGCAAATCATGCCCTAACAGCTACTTTTCTAATCCGTTAGAGATAGGCATACAATTCCATTTGTAATCAATACTTTAAAAGAAGTAAATAATTATATTTTATGCTCAGACGATAAATGGACTGCTGGAAAGAATAGAGAATATAAATTTTTATGCAACCTCCCCATCCCACCTGGCTCTACTAATCATATTTAGTAAAATAGTCCTGACACAGCAATAGTAAAATAGTCCTGAAAAAAAAAGGGGGGGGGGGTTACTTCTCCTAATACAAATTAGACTACTTATGAACTTTAAATTTCATTATCTTAGTCCAATCAACAGCCGCCGTGGAGAAATCATTTCTCTTGTTTGAGGTAGCTTCTGAAATAATCTAATTCATTTAAAAGTAACTTTTTTATATTTAAAATGTTAACATGTCAGAAATATTTTTTGAAATATGGTGAGTAAGATAGGGTGTTGTATTCGTAATTTTTTAGCAGTACTACATCTAATGAATGGTGCGTCACAAAATATAATTCAAAATGACATTTAAAGTATTTTCTCGGCTAGACATATGTGTCTGTCTCTAACGGTTTAGATATTAATACAATGTCACATTTAGATTTAACAACCTATATATTGAAGTTAATTCATTACAGTTTCAGAAGCAGTTCTTCATTTTGGGAGTAACAACAAGGTTGGTGAATTTTTGGAAGATAATTCTTTATCATCCCTACCCCTCTTAAAATAAAAATCGCCATGAATAATCGCCATATACGTGTTTCCTTATATACGTTTTTCCTTATATACTTTCCTTATATTCCTTTATTTACTCCCTTTTGCTCAATTACTGGTTTTCTTTTTTTGAATTAAAGAGATTCTAGATTAGAAATTTCAAGATTTGCATCATAGTATACCTGGATATAATTAAACAATTATTAATTTCATACGATTCATAATTTTTCTGTTTCCAGCTATTAAGTTAATCATTTTCTGTGGGAAATAATACATCCCCAAATATTAAAAGCATTCGAGCTTTTAGATGATCCTGAATTTATAAAACACACGAATTGTTTAAACTATATTTATATTTTTTTATATGCTGTCACTGTAATCTGATGGTTATCATCAAAATGATTTCTTTTTGCTCTTTCTGAAGCCTTTTATTTATTTATTTTGAAGCATAAAAGAGCTGAAAGAATGAGGTTACGCAAAAATTTCATTAAAATCAGAAATCTTTTTTTTAATTGAAAATGTAAAAAATTCTCTACTGTCATTTTTTTCAATTAAAAAAACGAACAAACAGATTTTTCGAATTCTAGTATAGAATGTACTGTAATCTTCAAAGTATTTGGCCTCAGAATTTTGATATATCATCAAGGATTCAGACCTCCATGAATCCGAAAAAAATCATTTGGTTGTTGCATCTCTTGGTCTGTCCGCGAACACGATAACTTGAAATGAAAACGAATTCTTGAAATTAAATTTGGCATGTCACCTCTATACGAATCTTTTAGACAGCAGCCAAATCTGGAACGAAAATCTATTTCTAGGAACTTTGCTAATTTGTCCCTTCTTGTGCATGTGAAATTGAGAACCCAAAAGGCTAGTAGGGTGACTTTTAGTATATTGTTTTCATAATTATAATTATATACCTGTTTCAAATTTTCGACCGAATTTGTGTGCTAATTGTCTGTCTCTCTATATTTTTCTGTCCATGTGTGTGCGTGAAAATGACAGCTGAAGGGGACAAACTAGATAAATAAAATTTGGTATGCAGTCTTAATACCACATTGTGTATCCTGTTTTTAAACTCTTCAGTCTATGGGAAGAGGTCCAAAATCCATACTTATTCCCTTTCTCTATACTACGAAGTTGAATATTAAACTCGTAGTATTATATAAATATAAAAATATTATTAAGAAAATGAGAAAAAGTCAAGGGTGAATACTTTCGAGAATGAATTCTGTAATATCGAAGAATAACTTAAATTATGAAAAATCATTTATATTCGTTACCGGAAGTTGCATTTTCAAACAAAGAAAAATATAAAATAAATCAGAATGACTCGAGAATCATGAAAAGTTGGAGGGAAATACAACTTCATACCTTTTTAGTAACGATTACAATTATTTAATTAGAACATTGTCTTGCCTTTGTTTTATTTTCGGAAGTGTCAAGCTAATGAAATGAAATAAAATAAGTCTTACATCGGATCCAGCAAAATCCATCAAGATCGCGAAATTCGTCAGGTGGTTGCATTCACATTCTGTGAACTCTGCCCCACTCCCTACCACTTTGCATCCTTTGTTGTCCCATATTCCATATGCACTCTTTCTGTAAAAAAGCAAACAAACATTCCATTTACTCGATCTGAATTTTTTACATGGATAACAAATCAAGAACTATTCATTTTGACTTATTTATTTAACTGAATTTTACATCTTCTTTATAGTCCGATAGTAGTTTTAAAAATTTATTTTAATTTATTGATTTAATGAATTAATTTATAATGCTCATGAGGAATTTTTGATTGTGAAAATCAGTTAGATAAAAATGAAAATTCTAGATAAAAAATAAATCATCCTGTCATATTTTCTTTAAAATCATACATGGGCACTTGGTTATATTGTACTTAGACAAATATTATTATTATTCGAACTTCCTTTATTATCATTTGCAACCATGTGGATTCCGACGTATCTTAGGTATCGTCTTTTTGTCAGTGTTATGTTTGTCCTGGATCAAACTGGAATATATTTAAATCTCCCAAATTTACTTATTCTTATAGCATATTGAAGTGCCTTGCCTAAGCATGCAGGATAAATGAATGGCAGCACGTAGAATTCAGGCAGCACGTAGGCGAAAATTGAAGAAGATTCTTAATGACTGTCAATTACTAGGGAACAAATATTTCCCTACAAAATACTTCTTTCATTGGAAAGTGTGTAACTCGACCCACAAATGTACTATACCCAGCAGGAAGAGTGAGGACGAATTCCTAAACACGTTTCTTAATCCCATGTCCGAAGTGTCCCCAATGGAACTAAGTAAACAACCCATAAACATAGATAAATTAAATATGCCATTTTAACGCTAGTTTTCTATGAGCATTTGATTATCATTTTGAATAGAAGTTGGATATGCTTACGATTCTTCGTAATTCCAGTTCAGAAAAACGCAAACTCGTTTCGTATCTAAAGATGCAGGAGGGTGCCTCAAAATGATTCGAATATTCTCGTTTTCTGGCAGTAAATAGGATTCGTTGAAATCTCCCAGACTTACACCAATGATTCCAGAAGTTATCTTCATAGAACTGCTATTAGAACAGATGAATTATTACCACATATGCATTTTGTAAATGCATCTATTGCATAATTAAGTTTTTAAAAATCTTATTACTAATTTTTTTTTTTTTTTTTGCACATGCATAAATAGTTTTTTTTGTTCGGAAGATTCTTACCTATTGGGACTCAAATAACTTTCAATGTTCTTGTATCCAGCTAGAATCCCTCTTGGTACCGGTTTATTGCATACTTTGTTCTGCTTTACATCGAGGTTCCCTGGCAAATACACTTTGCCGATTCCTTTTGATGTCAAATCAAGGTTCAACTCCTGCCATTTTTGGTTTTTACACAGCTGGAAGATTTTGATCGCTGTGAAATATTTGAGTTATTAGTAAAAGAAATTTATAATTTCATACATTAAAAAAATAAATTTAACGGAGATATTACCATTACAATCAGAGATCCATTCAGAAATTTTGTTAAGCTGCCAGACAGTGAGTGCTGTCTTATGCTACATTGACCTTACCTGAAATCGGTCGCAGTGCCTCATTTTCTCCTAGCGACTTTTATTTTGACTAATCTTTTGCGCCAATCAATTATATATATATACTTTCTAAATATGAAACCGCTTTCGCTGTTTTTCCCACTAGGGCTTCCCAAACGGGATTCTTTAACACTTCTTTGTAAGATTTTTTTTCTTTTTTTTTTGTGAGAAATAAATCAGGTGATATAGTTCAGGTTCTAGATTAAAGGAAAAATTAAAAAAAAATCCTATTATAAATATATAATAAATAAAAAAAACAGTGTGATGGAAATATCCATCTTCATGCAAATTTACATGTTAAGCTCAGTACAAAATCTTCAGTGTCCTAAATTTTTCTTCACATTATCGCTTTTATTAGCAAAAAAAATCTCTGATTAGTTTCAAATTTTTTTTTCAAGAAAGCGCACGTGTTCTTTGTTCCTTCACAACAAACAGCTGAATGACAAATTCAAATCCACTATAATGATTGTGACATTTGATTTTTTTTGACAGCCACATTCCTTATTACGTAATAGTCATGAAAAAAGTTGCCAGCAACAATTAATTTACAGTACACTTGTTTTGAGTACAATTTGTTGTTCACTAAATGTTAGGATGGAAATTTCCATCATCATGCAAAGAAGAGTTAATTTTAACCATTCAGTATATATCATCAAAATATACACGTGTATCAAATTTTGAACCAGATCCTTCGGTTAGTTGATCCACTTACTTTTTATTTATTTCAATGTATGTGAAAGCGATAATTCTAAAACATAATGACATAGTGCTGAAATCTAATGCGCTATCTTCTAGCAAAAAGTGTGAATTTTGGACTCCATTCTTCAAAAAGAGGATGCCCAAAAAGCATATATGGGTTTTGTCATTATATTATACCAATGTACATGTGCCAAGTTGTATCTGTATACGCTATAAGCTTATTGTGCTACCCCGATGAATGATTTGCGGGTATTATCGTGCCATTTTGCGAATTTGTTTAATGCCGCTACATTACGTTAATATATGAAAAAGTTACCGGGAGAATAGTCTTGCTAGTTTACCAACTCTTTACCAAGCATCTGATATAAAGTAGGACTAATCACACACTTGGAAAATTGATATCGAAAGTAAGTATGAAATTTTATGATAAAATATTTTTATTTAAATAAGGTAAACAAATCGGAGTCTTGCCTAGATTGTCTTTCTGCATCGCCACTTCCTGGTCATCGTTGCAGCCCAATGTCCACGCTGTGGCCTCCGTCTCCTTGATCAGTTCCATCGAAGTTTTGCATGAGTCCTCCTGAGGAGAAAAAATCAGGCAATTTCATTCATCAAAACTGTTGAGTTTATTTTGATAAATATTCATTCATGATTTTGATTGAATGATTATAATTTAGATAATTCAATTTGAAATTCATTAATCAAATTTGATGAGCTTATTGTGATGAATGCTCATTCACAATTTGAATGGAATAATCTTCATTTAAGTGGTAACTCAAAAACGAGATGCACACAAAAAATTTAGCATGCAGGCTTTATATCATAAAAGCAGATTTTTATTGGTTTCGGGCGAATACTTAAATGGAACCTGCCTATCTATTTTTCCCCTTGCATGCTAACATAAAAAAAACATAATAAGCTAGAGGAATGAAAGTTGTTGAGCTTGATATACTGACTTTAGTATATATCTGTAATAATTATCATAATTATGGGTGGTTCTCTCTATGTGGTGTCTCTGGTGTGGTGTGGTTCTCTGGTGTGGTGTGGGGTGGAGAGGGGGGTGCCAGCTCAGGTGTCGTCCTCGTCGTCTGACCATGGTTCAAAATTACGAGGTCCGTCCCAAAATAGCCCTAGTGTTGCTTCAAACGGGACGTTAATATAACTAAACTAAACTAAACTATGGATATATTCTAAATTAATAATTGATTAGAATTAATTTAATTATTTAATTCTAATTAAGTTAAATCCGTTTAAACCTTTATTGCCTATCGATCTGTCTGTTTGAACGTATGTGAACACGATTATATAAGATTGCAGCATTTAAGACAAATGAAATTTGGCATATGGTCTTTTCTCTTAAATTGAGCCCTTCAAATATGGGGATGAGGAACTTTTGGTATGATGGTTGGTTCTCACCTTTTCGGTGGGTACAAAAGTAGTGTAGGGTCAGTTACCCTCTACCGATGACGAGACGTGCCTCCTACGAGATGCGTTGTATCGTGGCCGGTGATGGCGCTTAGGATCCAATCATAGTTCCTGCTTATGCTGTCGCAACGTTCAATATTTCCGTGTGCCTTCGGGTGATTAGCTGTTTATGGTTATTTCCAAAGTTAGCGATCTGTGCCGCAGTTTTGACAAAATAGACTAAAGAAAAGAGGTTCAAAATGCTTATGTTATCTTTATGAGATCCGTTCTGATTTATTTCATGAAATAACTGATCAGTATAGTCTGTTGAAGTGCAAAATTCAGATGCATTCTGTGACTTAACTCTGTACTAGTTTTATATAATTAATATTTTAGAATATGTAATAGCCTTTTCTTTAAATACGAAAAACCAATGTATCAACTTCAACCTCTTATTTTTATATCCGTGCCCAAAGCTAGCGGCATAAATTTAATAGCCCACTCAAAAACTTAATTAAATTGTTGCATATATATAGCTTTTTTATGTTAACGTTGACATAATTCTTGTAAAATTCATTTTTTTTTGGTGTTTGTAAATATTTTTTTACATGCTGTAATATTATATATTTTATATATTTTTAAATTCATTTAACTGTGTTAAATTGAAAGCCTTTCAAAACTTATTTTTCTGCTTTACTTCTCAGAATCTCCATAATCCAGGTAATAGTGTAATTTTTTAAAATTGTAATTCAAGCCTTTCACTCCAATGCGCCTTCTGACTTATTTCTTGCTCGAGGATTCTTTTCGAAAAGAATTTTCCGAATTTATATATTTTAAATTAATACACTAGAACCGAAAAGTTGAATTGCCTCTCTTGGGGGTTGAATGAATGAAGGAGCCAGCGTTAAGTTGTCTCCCCGTAACTTTCTCATATACGCTAAAAAATGTATTTGTGTATTATTAATCGTAACCATAACCGAACAATAGTCATGACGAAATCTAATAAGGCGCAATCTCTGACGAATTATTGGTAGTTAATGATGTGATTAATATATAAGTAGCAGAAAACCAACTATGTATTTTTACTACTCTTTTTTTCCCTACCAACTGGAACCAAAATTTGGCACAGAGCTGCAATTGTAGTCACAAAATAGCATATCAAATTTCGGTACTTTTCCGTTAGTCGGGAGCAAGCGAAAAATCGCCAAATAATGTAGAATTACGCCAAATTTCTTTTGTCAAATTCGCGTTTGATTTACAATTGGCGACATTTGTGCCCTGCTAACGGATGCGTCATTTCATTATTGATTGGCTATTTGCGTCATTTCATTATTAAATTATTACTTTAACATGCATGTGAGGGTACATATAACCGATGGCTAATCCTTTGTGAAATTGACACAAAATTTGCTGAAAATCTGCATTTTAGATACTAAATATACATTTTTTAGTTGTACACAGCAGTACAGACAAATTTTTTCTTAATGGATTTTTCTTGAAAATTTAATAAATATCTACAAATTTAGAGTAGTGACCATATACCAAATTTCATTCATCTTGCTCAGAGCAGCTTTGAACTTTCGTGTTCACAGGTGGACAAATATAATCCAAAAATGTGTTTTTCGAACTCAGGGTATCTGAAATATGGAGGTTCATCAAAATGTCGAATTCGAATTTTTGGAAGATCACACTGTATTTTGTACGCGCGACCCCTCCCCCTCTACACACACACAAACCCTCGCCAAGCAGCCGCCATTTTGGAAGGCAGTAGCAAACAAATATGACTTACATTTTTATTAGATATCCAATAACATGTTTCTATTAACATTGCGATTAATAGATGGACAAGTTTTATGGTATTTACCTTTGACATATTTCTCCACATCGCAGAATCTTCATCTATGATCCGATCGAATACGCCGAGCACTTTATCCATATCTTCTTTCATCTCTCTGGGTGGCTTTCCCCACAAATTGTGCCTATTCTTTTTCATTCTTTCGAACACTTTGTTTCTGTCGACATCTCCGCACTTGCTCATTCTTTCCGCCATATAGGATTTAACACATTCTTTTCTGAATTCTTTCATGTGTTTCTGAAATAGAAAATGACAATCAGATTGAAAAAAATTCACTGCACACGTAATGAATGTTACTATCAAAACGTGGGTCTATGTGTTATCTTTGTATTGAGAATTTGGTGAGAGTAAAATTATCAAAATGCTGTTATTTCTCCAATTTATTGTAAGGGGTGAAATAAAATTTAGTTTACAATGTATTTTTTCTGACCAATTTATAATTTTTTGATGAATCTCTAGATTTTTAATTTCCTTTATTGGTTCGAAAAAGAATCATATTCACTTTCTCGTATTCGAAGTATATAAGGAGGAAATATTGTAACCCCAAAATTTTCGAAATCGAGGATTTGTCGAACCTCTACATCTCAGATCTCTTTGAGATTGAAAAACCATTCTTTTGGAGAGTTATGTCTCTCTCTGTAATATTTGTCTATCGTGTTTATGTCCATAAACAAGAGAATATTGGTAAAGAACCACGTTGAGATGATGAAAATCGCCAAAAAAAATGCGCAGGTTCGACGTCATACTTGAACGACAATAATAACTACAAAAAATTTTGTTTGATCGATTATTACAAGAATTATTGGAAGTGGCATAGTCTAAAACACGCAAAAGCTATTTCTAGACACACTCGAGGATACCAGATTTTCCTTTGTTGTCAGCCGCAGTGGAAACAGCTGTGAGATCTTTCGATGCGTTATAGTCGTTTCATAAACAAGTGATTTAAGGTGCCGCACTGGAGATAGTCGCACGGATTAAGATCCGGCGAATAAGGGGGCCAAGTAATTGGACCTGTGCGCCCACTCCACTTTCTTGGGTATGTAGCATCGAGATGATTGCACACTTCATAGGTAAAATATGCTGAGCACCACTGCGCATGAACTTCATGCTTCTCTGTAGTGCGGTCGACATAAATTGCAAATGCAAATACGGACATTGAGGCAGCAAGTATGTCCCCAAGTATATGATCGTGTGGATTCATGTCCACATGTTGACTCAAAACCTTTGTCAAAATTTCCGCGATACATTGATATGAGAAATTTTCAATATCCGTATTTGAGCTTTATATACATTTATAATGTCCGTTAAGACTCTGATTGGAGTGTGATTTTTGTGGAGTGTGAGACTTGTGATTTTTCCACAACCACTTGCAAGCACAACCACTTGCTAAATAATTTGAATGCCAAGTTAATAACCATATTACAGATAATTCTTAACCTTCAGTCCAGAGGGTAAGAACCGTAAGTTGAGGAACTCCATGACTAATCTCTCAAATCTGGAAATCATGCTTTTTTGACAATTTTCGCCCTCTCAAAGTGTTATGTGATACTTTCTGGTGCCTACTAACCCTTTGAGTTTGTCGGTCCAGTTACAGAACACCCTGTATATATTATGTCTATTTTTATTTTTAGTTATAAAGGATATATAGTATGTGTCAAAAATCAAGAAAGTGCATTTAACTAATGATAATGTTTTCAGTTATTTATGTTTAAATTGATTTTTTTCATGATTATAAAAATAGAAATTTTAAATTGATTTTTCGCTCATTTTCTGATGTGTTAGTGTTCTGAAAGCTTTTGAGTTGTTTATTTTCCATCACAATACAATATTAAGATATTCTCGTTACTTAATTGATAGTTAATCAGTTTTTAAATTTCGGTTTTGGAAGGCAAAATTTTGTGAAAATTTGATTGCAAGATTTTTTTAATGCTTACATTATTGTGTGTATAAAAAGTATTTAAATACTCTTGCTGAAAAATTGAATTTTTTTGTCCAAAATTTGAAAATTAAAAATTATTATGAAAAAACTCCCGTTGAATATCATATTGTAAAATTTTTACTATATAATGCTGATGTTCTTAAATTTTTTTAGTTCAACAGATGGCGTAACTAATACAGAAATAGTCATTTTACATTCGATTGTCATCAATATAGAGTCAACGGAGGAAAAAATATAATATATTCTTTGGTTCCATTAATTAAAAATGATCATTACTTTTCATTGTTAATTTTGGGCACACATAAAGGACAAAATGTTTGCAACGCCAGTGAAAAATATTGATACACTTAAAGTTTGGGTCACAGATTCTGTATTTAATGTGATAGCCGAATATAAGACAATACATGTAGAGAATTGGAATGCCACCTTGACATTCCCCAAGCTACCAAGAGTGCTCACATTGAAATTTACTGATGTAAATCGTTTTATTAAAAAATTATCATTGTCTTTACAATATACCGAAACAACCATAATCAAATTATAATAGTCTTTTTTAATGGTTTTTTGTAAGCAGGCAAAAAACTTCGCAACTATACTATACTTTTAATTATGTAATGGTTTATGTTAAAATTGGGAATAGTAATTTTTTTTTTCTTACTGGTGGTTTCGAACAATCAATTTCTTGGCAGAAAACATCAGGAGCTCCTGTAAAATTCTTTTCTACTTCGCTGCATAGCCATGTAGCATAACCTGCAAAAATATAATCAAAACTTAATTCCTTTCCACCTCTTTGCATTACAAAAAATTTCTAAAAATTATAATTTTTTTTATTAATCATATTGAAAAATTACCGGCTATGAATTCAAATTTTGGAAGTAATAAATTACTGCATTTCAGCTATTAATCCTTAAATCTTAATGTGCTCTAAAAAGATAAGTTGCATGTTGAAAGAGGATCTTAAACTAGGTTTCTCTACCTATATGCTTTTATCTTTTGATTGTGGAACATTTTGTTCTATATTCTAATATTTCATTCATAAAGCAAGTAAAAACACATAGTTCTTTTTTTTTGCCTAACTATTTTTTTTTCATTATTTGTATTTCTTTATTTTCTTTGATTAGAAGATTAAACCTCGAGATTTTAAAGAATATTCATATTTTGGAATGAATAAAAAACACCATCATTTTTCATAATGAAGTAAATATGATATGTCGAAAACTAGCTAGTTACATATGATCTTTAAGATGAAAATTACATCTTCTGTCAAATTTGTACGAAATTCGTTTTATGGAAAGCTATATATACATCCATTCATGCGAATGTGCACATTATAACTCAAAAATGCAACGATATGGGTGAAATTTGGATCATTCTTTTATTACTAAAATAGTTAAACTCTATTTGAATTTGGACAAAATTCGCCAAAAAAA
>JAPMOR010090673.1:153173-169229 GCA_026543865.1 Argiope aurantia | reverse complement strand
TCTAATTATTATTCTACAATTTTGCAAATTTATCTTTATTAAATTGTATTCCATAAACAGTAATTTTCTAAAAGTATGACAGAATATTTTATAAAATTAAACTCCCGAAAAGGTTTAAAATATTTAATAAATATCCATTTAATAGTTGGATGTTGTTTATTAATTGGTTTACTAGCAACAATGGTCAATCAATTCAAACTTACTTTTCTTTGTTTCAGTATTTTGATGCTGTAACTTATTTTGTTCTTAATTTCGAAGATTTAGAGTCGAATAATTCTTTCTGGAAACAAAAACAGCTTGTTATAATATCGTTTGGTAATACATCGTTTTTTGACTTAAATCTCATTTATTCTTGTTCGATTCAATGGTTTTAAATTTTTTTTTAATGTCGTAAATTTTTTTAATGCACAATACGTCGTTTAAAACCATGGATGAACGATTTTTAAAGAATAAATTCTAATAAATAGTAATTTCATTAGAATCTAGATTTGAGATATACCACAACAATCGAAAGATCAGTATCCAGAATTACGATTCATTATGCCACCGATTGCTTACTGACTCTCTCATGGCACATGAGAAAGCCAGAAACAAGTCTCTAGGAAGAATGGTACAGGAGAGTTGCATCGAATACCTTTTCACGCAGCAAGATCCACTCCATAGTAAATCATATTCATTAATATCAAAACCTCTTCAAGACTACACAATAACTGAGACCAAAATGCTACTTGTCAAAATCAATTAAATTATTCATTCAAAAGTGCTCAAAAGTCCCTCTCACGAAGGAACACAGGACGCTACAGATTTCTGACTCTACAATGTTTGTTTATAAGCTTATACATGTCATACAGATGTTCACAATGTAATTTATCAATTTTTTTCCTTCTCAGTCAGTAATCTCATTTCCCTGTATGTTCAACCCAGAGTCACCATTTGTTGAAGTATTCTTGTCCCCTCCATTTAGTTATTACTTCACCAAAAATTGGATACAGTCGTGTAGGATTTGAAACCGATGGGATTCCCTCTGGAGATCCCTGGATAATTTGTCGTCTTTTTCTTTTTTTAACATTTTTTTTTCTTCCTTCCATTTTGTGTTCATCCAACTGGTTAGATAACTTAGTGTTATAGATACCGGGGCACAGGATGGCGTTATGTTATGTCCAAAATTACGAGGCTCATCCTTAGATAGACCTATTCTTGCTTCTAGAGAGGATGATAATATAACTAAACAGTTGAAATTTGCAGATTTATTTTAGGTGGCATTAAAATTAAAACACTGACTTGCAAATATCCCTAAAAAAATTGCTGAAAAAGGCTATCGAAATAAAATTAATCATTTTAATTCCTGTCAATTGTAATAACATTGTATAAAATATTGCGTATGGAGAATGATAGCAATTACATTTTGTTGTATTAAGTTAAATTCATTAATTACTTCATGCCTTAAAATTAATTTTTAGTGCATGATTAAAAATGTGCATGCGCATATTGCATGTTGCATGATTAAAATTTAAGAAAAACAAATTATCTATATTTGGTAGTTTAAAAAAACTTGTTGCAAAAAAAAAAAAAAAAAATAAGAAAAGCTGGAGCTTCTAAAATTTTGATTCTGAAAATTTTTCTAAAATTCTATTAATATTGCCTGAAATTATAAATATAATAATATACTTAGTGATTATGGAATCTTATTAAAAAGTAGACAGATATCATTGCATTGTATAGGTAAAGTAAGCAGTTCATCACATTTTAAGCCAAGATTCTATTATACGTCTGCTATGCGATGTACTAAAAGACTGTACTTGAATAAAAGATGGCATAAAAATGCCATTACTATCACAATTTGTATGAATCATTTCGAAAACTATCTGATATTCCAGACTATACAATTGTTGTGTACAATTGTATGCGATTTCATAATAGACACAGACACTACTGAAGTAAAAAGTAGGTTTCTTTATGAAATTACTATTAAGAATTTTCTGTACTTGAATAAAAGATGCATGATTAATTGGTTATCACAATTTGTGAGAATCGTTTTGAAAACTGTCCAATACTCCAGATTTTATTTTTCCATTTCTCAACTACTTAGGGTTTCCGTGCCAAAATTCGAACGAATGAACCAGGTATGGATAACTACCACCCTGCCGATGTATACATCCATGCTGAACAACCTCCCCAGCATGTCAACTCGCTGTACCACAAGAAACCTCATTACCCTCAAGAACCATTGCACCACCAGGAGGAAGAATATGAAGCTTATCTTCCAGATGCAAAAGAAAGAGTTTACGTTCCAGTCTATTCTCCACCTGGTAACAATGGAGGAAAAGAATATTACGTTCGCTGATGAGGCAAACATGTAGATTATTTAGTGGAATTTATTGTATATCTGTTTAATTCCTTTTAAGTTTTGGTATAAACCAAAGACCGAATAAGTATTACGATTGCCATTTTTAAATATTTTTGTATAATTGAATAATATTGTAAATAATGTTATATAATTTTTATTTTTAGATCACCGCCATTTTTGTAAATTCTTGATTTTGTTTGTAAATAAATATTTTTTTATTACTTATGTTTGCCTTTTTTGATAAACTTTTCGTAAATGTTTTATTCAACTTTTGAATATGACAACTTTAAATTAATTTTAGGAGGAATTAATTAAATTTGATTCTTGAGTTATATTTATTAATTATTTGATGCCTTATAATTAATTTTTAATTTAACATTAATAATTTTTATTGATTAAGGAAAAAAAATAAGATTATTAAAATCTTATTTGGGATTAAATATTTTTTGAATGAACACCTATAAAATTTTATTTGATTTTACAATAAATGCGTAGATTATTCTTCGTTTTTCAAAGCTCACAAAGTTAATTACTGTAGTTAACAATAAAAAATAGTAGTTGTTACTTACTTTTTTCTTAAAGTATTATGCTTTAAATTCATCTAAGAATATCACCTGTAACGAATGTTAAAAAATCAGTTTGTTATGCAATAAAATGTTTTAGACTGGTGTGCATAAAAATATTCTAAAATGTGAAGATTTTGCAAAATTGATGTTCTGCATCAATAACCACGAAATGCACATTCTTAAGAAAATTTTTTTATTCTGAAGTCAAAAATTATCTATAAAAATGTTGTAAAAAATTCGGAAACTTTTCATTCATTAATGCCGATTTGATTGCCTAAATATTCTTCTTCGATTTTCTTGCTATTTGTTTAAAAAATAATTTTTGTTTATTACAATGATAACGTATACATACAAAAATATATTCAATTTTCGATAGAAGGATTCGATAATATTCCGTTCCACCAATTTTAAATCGATTTAAAAATAACTATAATGTCTATTTCGTGGTTAATTCTCAATTGCATAGTTACATTAAGTTATAATTTATTTTAAATTAATCTTTGATTTATATTTCCAAAATAATTAGGTAATATTATGTGCCTGAAATTAAACTTCTTCAAATCATACATTTTTCCAAATTGTAATGTAAAGTTAACACAATAATGGATTTCGAGCTAAGCAATTGTAATGGGGTTAACACTATTAAACGGTTATTTTTCATTTAAAATATTTAATTAGACTGCTAATTCAATAAACAGTTAGGGAAATTCAATAGTGTATTAAAGATCATTTCAAATTAGAATATACAATAAGATATTGAACTATCGCATAATATCTGACAATAAATAAGCATCTATATATTATTGAGACCTTATTAAATTGTCAGACAATGATTCAACAATCTGTTTCAATTGTGTTCGATTTCATAATAGTTGCAGACACTTCTTCAATAAAAAATAGGTCACTTTGTGGAATTACTATTAAGAATTTTTTTAATCTTTTGTGTAAGAAAAATTGAATTAGACAGGCGCATTTCATTTTATGACAATAGTAATGTGATACGTTTAACAGCATTTGCCTCAAACGTGCCTTTGAGGCATTGCACAATATAAATAGGATTATCATTTGCATTTATCAAATGTTACTAAGCCTTCTATTTTTCTTAGTAGCTTAGATCTCAATAACACTTCTACCTATTTATCATCATTAAATTTATAACCTTCACAAATAAATTAGTCATAATAATTATATTGTGCAAGAGATTAAAATCATTTTTTTTTATGTATATAAAATTGAAGGATAATTAATGAATAGAGATTTAAGTCATCTGAAAAGTTGTAAAGCGCCAGTTTGATGCTTTAGGTTTTTTTTTTTTATTATTATGCTTGTACAAATAATAATACGATATTATGACAATTTAGTCCAATCATTTGACATTGAATAAGTTTCCTGTACAAGAACACAGCATTTAAAACTACCATTTTTTGTTCTGTCAATTCAGTTTCTAAAATATTCTTAATTCCTTTCTGTTCTTGTTGAGTCTATTTATTAGGGATAATCTGACTGAATATTCTTTCCCAATATTATCGAATCTTTGGCTGTAAAAGCCCTTCATTTTTTTCTTGCGTACCTCCATGCATCATTGTGTTTATAATAATGGTCCTATGAACGATAAAATAATTTGTTTTTATTTTTTTACAATTTAAAATTTTTAAAGATAAAAGCGCGTGCACACGCACACACACACACTAAAATATTTTGGTAAACTTTTGTTCTGTTCAAGAGTGCCACTTTCGAATGCAAGAATATTCAAAATATGTGTAACTCTTTTTGTCCATGTACACAATGTTGCATGCTTTATAATTAGCCTAGTAAAGAAAATCCAATACGGGTTTTGAATTTCTTTTCTTCGACTTAATGGGTTTAAAATTTGATGCAATTCAACAAATTGGGAGGAAAATTCACACACTAATATTGAATCATTTATCTTTTTGCGGTTTTGTGTTATCACGTTCAAATATGCACGAGTTGATAGAAGGACAGTCAGATTTGTTGAATTATTTAGTTCAAATTCTATACCACTTTACATTACTAGTTATAAAAATATATAAATAATTTTATGTCTCAAGGCCACTGTAGTTTTTTAATTTTATAAGCACGGGGATATACAAAGAGATAGCTTTTCTTTGCTGACAAATTTCGCCAGAAATTTGGTAAAAATCTAGAGTATAGATATAAAGATATTATACAAGATTTTAACGCAGACGCACAAAATTCTTAGAGCGTGTTTTTAAAATTCAAAATGTAAAATATGAAAACCCATCAAAATCTCGAGGTAAAATGTTTTGGTCATTACAATACTTTTCTTTATATATTTCGAAAAAAAAAGTGTAAAGTAATGAAAATTACCGAATTTTCTCGCGATCTTGAAGTTTAGTTTTGCATTTTCAGTAAAAATTATGACCAGTAAATAAAGTGAAATATTTTTAATTTGCCAATATATTATTTGTCGATAGACTATTTTGATTTTATGATAGCTGATTTATCAATAGAATATTTTCATAGAGTCAGAAAATGATTCCAGTTCTTGCAAAACATCTTCACACTATATGCAACGAGCTGAAAAATGACAACTCAAAAAATTGCATAATATCGTTAGTTTATTCGTTTTAGAACAAGTAATTTATGCGCGCCAATTTTAATTCACCATCTGCGAAACAATGGAAGCAATCAAACTCAGAATTTGTTCTCTTGGGCGAACATGCAATAAAGCTGTCAAAAATTAGTTATCTCCATTAAGTATAAAAATGCTGCTATTCATAATTTCAGTATGATATAAAACAGCTGTTAGCTATGCTCCAATATAATAAATTTTTGTTTGTTTTCATTCTTTTGAGGTAAAAGAATACAAAAATTTATCAAAGCTTATAAGACGCGAACTAGATACGAAGCAAACGATTTCTTTATTATTATTATATTATGATAAAAAGCATTAATTTATTAATTAATATTTTAGTTATTAGCTCAAAACATTTTACATTAAAAGTGTGATTTAACATTAGTTTTTCAACATGAACATTATTAATTGTCTACAATGGTTTGCAGCAGTACAACTTTTAAATTCTTATATATGTAAAGAAAGCATTATAATGGTAAAAAAAAAAAAAAGGATATCGAGATTTTGATTAATTTTCATATTTAGCTTTTTACAGAGCTTTTAAAAACATTCCTGAAATTGTATACCTGTATATCCTTACTTATATAAGACAATAACTGAAAAATGAAAGAGATTAGACAAATGAAATTTAAAATGTAGGTATTGTATGTAAATCATATATCCGCTTTACGTTCTATAGCGAAAAGGAATAATTTCCTAAAGACAAAATTAATTCTCTTTAATGCTTTCAAACAACAAAATAATGATCACTATATTATTAACATATGAATAAATGTGTTGCTATTTAGAGTAAATGAATAAGATTTAAAATTTCTAATTATCGTGTGCATTACGACACACGTCAGATTTAGCTATAGTGTAATTTTTAACAGTTGAATGCTATCATTTTGTCCAGTGAAACTATCAATAAATATATTTATACGGATATAATTAAATATAAATTTTATATATATATATATATTATTATTATTAAATGTAGTACATAACTTGTAATTAATAGATATATATTGTAATATGAATGAAGTAGTATTATAGATATTGGAACTAATCAGAATTCTTCAAAGATAGCTGTATCTATTTATATCTATGTCAATCCTAGAAAGGACTGAATTGTGAAACCCACTCAAATATCTAAAATTGATTTTCTGTTTTCTTTCTATTCTCTCAGCTTATTTAAGGGGTTTCAATCAACTTGCTCCCCATTTTTTCATTTATTTCTTTAAAAAGCAAAGAAAGGATGCGTAGAATTAAAGTAAGTTTATTGTAGCAATTTGTATAGTTTCGGTTTAGTAAGAAAAACGGTGAAAGTAATATTGCTGAGGCTTTCCTTATAACTTAGATTTGTAGCGGATTGGTATGAGGCGAGAATAGAACCCGGGACCTTGTGGTTTGCATCCGAGTAGCAAGACCACAAGATAAAAGCAATTGCCCGTATTTCGTAGCTGTTATTTGGCTTATAAGCTTTTCACCACAGATTTATTTGATATAGTTTTAAATAAATTGCAAAAAATTTCTTTTAAATTCTTGTCAATTACACACATAAATATTGTCAGTAGTCAATTATATCGTTTGACATTTGTCTAAATTTTCTCTTACTTTTAGGCGCCCAGAATTACAAAATGAATAAATTTTAATGGATTTTCTTAAAAAGAGAAGCATTATTAAGTAGCTTGCGAAGTTAAGAATTTCCAATCTATTTTCAATGCATAAAGCCCTATCACACAATATCAAAGCCATTTGTAATTTCCTAAATAGTATTATTTTCTCATCGTTTATTGATAACATATAAAATAAAACAGTAAGCATTTATTTGAAAATATTTAATTGATTCCATATCTCGAATATATATATATATATATATATATATATATAATAATTGAATCTTTCAAGGTAAAATTAGATGTAGGATGTCTAATCAATATTTATGTTTTAACTACTTGTAGATTTGATATTATTTAAAATACTATGTAAAATGGTTATTAAAGAAAAAAGTATTTGAACAACAATTACAATAAGAACTGTTTCAAAATTTAATTCGAACGATTAACTTCTTTGTATCTTTCTTCATCAATACAAAAATGAATCTTGATTGCTAAACAAATGGCTTATAAGTGAATCTTATTATTTTCCTTTTTTTAAAATACAAAAGTAAATAAATAAAGCATCGCAACTTCTATGGCAATCTAAATATGTCGCATTCAGCTTTTATGTAATTAAAATTTCACAACCCTCCCTCTCTTACCAAGAGGCAATGAAGCCACACAAATAAAACATTCATCTCCCAAGGTTATCGCCTCCCTCGCATAATTCCGAATCCATTATGTTTGTCTTTTTTGGCAGGCCTTTTTGGCGTTATAGTATCTTCCAATTCAAATCGACACCTGCTAACCCTTATATGTCAGAACTTGACAGCTGGAACAAAAGAAAGCGATCTGCGGCGTCTCCTTCCAAAGAACGGCTTAATTTTTGAAAAGCTGCTTTCTCTTGTAGTATGTGACCCGATTCCTTAGTTGGCACTTGGAAGTACTGAGGGGAAAAAAATGAACAAATAAGCCAGCGAATCACCCACCATTCTATTGTTTTATTAACAATTTTTCAGTATGACACCCCTACCAAAAAACGCAAATATGCTTTATAAGAGGGGTAATTTCGCTTATGTGAAGTAGGTGGTCTTGTTCCATGTCGAGATAGTTGCGTAAGGCCATCATTATTCTTTTTCTTTAATTCCTCAACAAAATTGAAACAAAACGCGGGAACACTTCCGTTGATTCCTATAATCTAGCGAAAAGAACGAGCACGCAAATAACAGATGTTCGAACGACTTTCCAACCTTTTTCACCTTCTAGTAGGTGGCAGTGAACTTCTCAACTCGATTCAAGCCAGCGGTTAAAACTATTATTTACATTATTTGGCTTATAACTCTTCCGTCTGAAATGGTTATCATCGGTTGAAATTTATTTCTTTTGCAAAAACCGCAGGTGGTTTTTTTTGTTTGTTTTTTTCATCTTTGAATATGTAATACATGAACGATTTTTTTTTGCTGTTATTTGAATTATTCGAATGTTTATATTTAATGGGTCGTAGTTCTTAAAATTTCAGACACATCAACAAATTTTTATTTTTCAGATGAACAAATACAATAGAAAGTAATATCGGTTTTTGAAATTTAATTTGAGAAAAGTTTTGAAACGCCTTTCTATAAAAAAAGGGGGGGGGGGAGAGAAAAAGTAAGGTTTTTTTTCGTAGTTGTAAACCATGAGAGTAACCAGTAACTTTTGGTGCAATATTTGTAGTTAAAAGATAGCAAATATTGTAGATAAAATTTAGTGAGTGCAATATCATTAAACTTTAAAATAAGTATACATGGCTTTAAAAAGTATATTCGTTAAAAAAATGTGCAAAATAATTTATGGTTTCATTTTTTTTAAATAAATTAATCTGATTAGAAATACAAATCATTTACTTTTAGACAAGGCGTTCATTGAAATTGTGCTTTTAAAGTTTGATACACCGTACAATTTTCCGAATTATAAAAAAATTACTACTTTATATACAGGCATTATTCGAAGCCTTATTTACTTCAAAGGTTCACACGTTTATGTTTAGAGAGACGGCAGAAAAGATGCTACAGCAGATAATTGTTTTTTAATATATTACTTATTTTTGAATTTAAAATTTTCTTTCCCGTGAAACTGAAAGAAAAAAAAAATCTCAATTCAGTGATCTTGTGGTGAAATGTATTTGTATCATGGTTATGTTACTGGGCTGCGAACACAAGGTCCCAGGCTCTATCCTCACTCATACCTATTCGCATGACCACGATACAAAAGCAATTGCGCTGGTAGCGTAGCTGTTAACTGGCTTATAAGCTTTCACCACAATCTAAAGTTAAAAAATATACGTTGGAAATATCTGATTATTAACTAGCAGCAACAGAAGTAGAAATAATTAAATTGGCTTCTACCTCATTAATGATAGAAACGACATTGTTATAAAAATTTCAAAATAAATAATTAATGGAAATATTGCATGGAATTGCTACTGATATATTCGAAAGGCCATTAAAAAAACTCAAAGGCACTACAGAAAATTTTGTCTTTTTGTTATATCCTTATTTGCGATAAAGGTACAATGGAAAAATTTCCAAGTTTGGGTTCGAAGTTCCAATCATTTTCTCAATTCATCCATAAAAAAATAATTCCTTCCAAAAATTAAACTGCATAACTTTTTAAATGATTCATTATTGAATGGAATTTTGAAAGTAGTTGCGAAATGTCATCCATGCACTACCGTTGTCGTTTAGAGAGTGTCTCAGGTTAAAGTTAAAAAAGCAAAATCATTGAAATCACTGTTAAAATGTGTCAAATTTTGAGATGAATATAAAAACAAATTATCAAAATATCTAAAAAAAAAACGACAAATGGGCAACTCATTTCAAAGAAATATTTACTCCAATTAAATTAGTCTCAACCATAAACATATGTTTTTTTTTAACTTTCTTACATTCGTAGTATACAAAGATAAAATATTATAACCGTCAATATATTCGAGGTTTTATCGAATTTCCATGTTTCAGACATTCCTGGGCCCGATATACACATTTTTTAAAATTATTTTAGACTATTGATGAACATTTGTGCCTGAGTGGATAATATTTGATATGTGGTCTTTACGCTAAATTTGTATTATTTCCGTCATATTTTGAAAATAAGTTTATAGAAAGGTTATCTGTCTGTATTTGTGAGTACAAGTCAGCGCGATAACTATGAGACGCAAAAAGTTACTTGGATATTTGAAAGTTAGTTGAACATTTGACACATGAGTTCAATATCTAAAATATACATACAAATCAAATTTTGAACCCGATTTATAAAAGGCTGTCGGTCGTCATTTACATGTATGGGAAACATGATGTTTAAAGATTTATCGTTTTGGATAAAGGAAATTTGGTATATAATCTTGTGATCTTGTAATTACAGTTGCAGTTTGATGTCAAATTTTAACTTCAATCGGTTAAAAAATGTCCAAAATGCATATCTATGATCTTAACTATACTATAATGCGCAAAATCTCATGTTGGACTCAGAATATAAAACTCTGTGCACTCGTGGCATTCATGGTCTGCACAAGATCTATAATTTTTTTGCTTGCAGTGAATTTGGTATACTTTCATCTATAGTATTATGTAAGGAAGTTTAGGGAAAATCCAGAGACGGCCATCTGGGGGTCGGGGGTGCGGCGGGTGCTGTGTACTCAGGCCCCACGACTGAGGGGGCCCCCACCGTTATTAAGAATTAAAATAGTGTTCTGAACAATAATAGCGTTTACACGTACTGAATGTACACAAGTTTGTTTCCACGTGGCTGGCTGAGTTTCGACTGACGCTGTTATTAGGTAATGATCGCAGTGATACTTATAAAAGAGGGGGGAGTTGATTTATGAATAAAGAAATCCCCTTCAGACATGTTAAGAAAGAGCGGTGGCCAGAAGTCGAGGCTGAGGCTGGGTTCAAATGGATTTGTAAATCATCAGCTATATACTTTTTTCTACATCTAATGTAATATTTTTTTATGCTTGCATCTGTTATGTTTGTTTATATTTAGTTGCTCAAACAAAAAGGAAAACGAAGATAAATTAAACGATCAACTCCTAGCAATGCACACTGCATTACTGCTTCACCGGCCAAGACCGGAATGAAAAGAATTAAGGAAGAAATTTAAATGTAGCAGTCGATGGATTTGGATATATACATATATACAAAGTTCATAGTATATATTATAGTCTTGTGCAAATGTGCAAAATATTGTTAATATAAGGTAAACAGATTTACAGTCACATCACCTATTAGGCAATAGCTTATAGTGTAGCATGTAATAATTTGATCATTCATTTCATAAACTGCTTAATACTGTTAGATATAATCATATCCACGTCAAGTAAATATCCCTGTGCGTGTCAAAAAAGAAAATTATCAGAGAAGGAAAAATAAATAAATAAAAAGATTAACTTCAAGAAGTCACAAGTAGGTATATTTTCTTGGCTATGAAGTAATTCTGGCAAAGAAATTGCTTCAACTTCAGAAATTACAATTCAAACTTCAACTGAGGAAGAAAGTTCAGCTCAAAGTACATAGTATAGCAATGAAAATGTTGAAATGATGAAGTTTGTTGAAGAATCATGTGTTTATACAAATAATCGTGTGTCAGAAAATAATGACGAAAATGACAATAACAAATATGATCAAGAAAGTATAAATGATCATGGTTTATGGTCAAGTATTATAATTGATAAATTTAGAATATTTTGTGTTAAAATCGGACCTGTGCAACACAAAGAATTTTTTTCCTAAAATGGCTGAAGGTAGATTATTTTCCACAACATACTACTTTAAAAAAATGCCAAATGGTGAAACTCAACTTCACAGCTGGTTAATTTATTCAAAGACGCAAGACTGGGTATTTTGTTTTTGATGTATACTGTTTTCCAAAAGAAGAGGAAATGACCAAACTACATGATATATAGGTGGCTATAATAACTGGAGAAAGCTGTCACATGTAATCCAAGATCATGAATTCTATAGTTGTCATATTAATTCGTTTATTGCTTGGAAAGAATTATTAAAACGACTAAATTTATGTTCGACTGTTAATAAAACAAATCAAGTTAATATAAGTAAGGAAACGGCACGACAAATCTAATTACTATTTCAAAGAATTGTAAATGCGATTCTATTTTTAGCGTGTAATAATCTTCCACTTTGAGGAACCTACGAAATAATAGATAAGTTTAATAATGGAATTTTTTTAATTTTAATCGAATTATTAAGTAAATACGATCCTATGCTAATGGATCATATAAACAAAACATTAAATTCTAAAAATTGAATTGTGCATCATTTAGAACATAAGTCACAAGAACAAATAATTTCTGCGTTTGGAAATAAAGTCCTTAACAAAATTAAACACGATATAGAAGGAGCCATGTACTATACTATCCTAATGGCCCTGCTATTTTCCATAAGGAACAAACTTCAATCATTATTAGATATTTCAATCCTTTGAAGAGAAAAAGTTAACTATAAATGAGTAATTTATAGGGTTTATTGAAGTAACTGATCTGACTGGAGAAGGACTAGCAAAAACTTTATTAAAAAGATTAAGCTAACTTGATTCAGATATTATGAATTGTAGAGGGTAAGCATATGACAATGGTAGCAACAGGAATGGGAAATATAAAAGTGTACAGTCTAGAATACTTTCTCTAAATCCGCATGCAATTTATGTGCCTTGCCTGCTACATTTCTTTAATTTATTAATTTGTGATGCCACTTCCAGCAGTATATATTGCAAAAATTTCTTTGGGATATTGCAACGCTTATATTGCTTATTTTCTGCATCTACAAGAAGATGGGGAATTCTAAAAAAGCATTTAAACATTTACTCTTAAACCATTATGTAACACTCGTTGGGAAGCCAAAATAGATTCGGTTAAATCTGTGTATATACAGTTTGAAGAAACTTGTAATGCCCTAGAAGAATTTATTGATGTAAGTAACGATAATACAGCGGTATCCGAGGCTAAAAGTTTATTAAATGCAATACAAGAAGTGCCATTTATTTTATGTTTAATAGTATGGTTTGCAATATTGTCCAAAATTAACACTATCAATAAACTATTTCAAACAAAAACAATTGTTCGTGACTTGGCTTTCAATTTAGTCAATAAAATTAAAACTTAAATCCAAAATTTAAGAACACAATTTAACACATTTTTAGACGAAGCAAAAGTGCTAGTACATAATTTGAACATTTGAAAATATTTTCCTATAAAACGAATTCGAAAAAGAAAGACATTATATTTCGAATTAGCAGAAGACGAAGTTATAAAAAACCCAGTTGAGGAATTTAGGTGTTATTTTTTTTAACACTGTAATTGATACAGTTATTGTACAAATAGAAGATAGATTTAAAAGTATACCAAATATTATTTCTGATTTCAAATTAGCCACTGATATAAAATTTTTAGAAAAACATGAATTAAAGAAATGTTCCAAAAACTTTGTTATAAAACTTTACAAAGATGCAGATGAAAACTTAATCGAGGGAATTTCTTTGCTACGAGATTTAATTTTGAATGAAAGTGATGTAAATAACGCACAAGACATATTGCAATACATACCAAATAATAATTATAATGAATTATTTCTAAATGCATTAACCGTGTTAAAACTTTTCTTTATGTTGCCAGTTACTATAGCAAGTTCTGAGCGCTCTTTCAGCAAATTAAAATTAATAAAGAACGATCTTCGGTCAAGCATGTGTTCAGAACGCTTAAATGCACTTGCTATATTAAATATCGAAAACGAAATTGCAAAAAAATCGTAATTTTTCTGAAGTAATTGATGTATTAGAAAAAAAAATCACGTATTAAATAAATATGCATTAATAATATGTGTTCGTGTTTTTTTTTTTTTTTTTTTTTTTTTACTTCACAAAAAATTAGGACCCCAAATAGCTTCTTGCACCTGGGCCCCTTCATAGAGAAGGCCGGCTTTGGGAAAATCAGATTCTCTGATTATTAAAGAGGGTTTCCTTTCTATTGCTTTTGTAATGGATGATTGCAATTATTAAAATGTATAATTATCATCTTTTTTTTTCCAGTTTGTAAAAAAAAACAAAAATATAACAATTTTTCTTATGAATATAAAACGGCTTTTAACCGTTCTTTTTAAATTGTCAAAAACAGAAAATCTGAATTAAACTCAAGACTTCCCTGAACGCCATCGGAAATGACATAAATCCAAGGAACAATTTGGAAATCGCTGTTACAAATTGATAATTGGTACTTCTGATAATCTGTCCATTAACCATCTGAAAACTATTCACAGAAGGGCGTCGGTTATTGAAGTGATTCAGCGGCTAGACTATTTCACGTTAACATTTGCTCCAATTTTGACATAATGAATGTCTTCAAAATCCTACTTACATAATTTTACTTAATTTCGAAGGCGTTTTTATCGATGCACTTTAAATCAAAAACATTTAATTCGTTACTTACATTTGCATATTGGCGTACGCATCTTTGAAGCCCGACGAAACAATTGATGACTGTCTACAACTTTCAGATAGGGTCATTAGTAATTTAACATAGCCTTAAGGATAGAACGTTGATGGGAATAATTTATTAAATGGCTGAGCGTGCTTTTTAGAAGTATATCGTGACTGTAAGATGAATAATAATAATAAAAACAAACAAAAAAAAACCCTTAGAAAGGGAAAAAAAAACCCAGATTAATAGACGCATCAACTGTGCTTTAAAGTTGGATAAGATTTATATGCTTTCAACACATATAGCATTGCATTCGAAATTATTTACCATTGTTAACTTTCCATTTTTATTTTCTGTCGTTTTATAATCTCTATTTCATTTGCTTAATATCAAGTTATTCTTCTAAGAGAAGCAAGCTAGTACCCCAAAATATCTTCAGTAAATTATCAGTTCTACGTGACCAGCATTTCCTCTGAAAGAACCCTCTCCCCACCACCCCGCTTGAGTTTATGTTAGAAATAATTGGAAGATGGTTTCACGTATACGAGTTGATAAATGATCAGCAAGATAACATTAGCAGTAATTGTTAAAAGTTTAATTGGTTTAAATAATTGGTATTTGTAATTCCTTAAAAGAGAATAACCCGTTCCAAAGCCTCGCAGTATTGCATGGATTTGGAACGGGGCATATGGCCACTGCAAGACAAGTGGAAAAATGCTTCTCATCCATAAAACAAACAAGCAAAAATTTTGTTTGCTTATAACCTAGGATTTTTAAACTGATTTTGACTGTAACTGCTGTGTTGGTTACAAATTTGGAAGCAATTTTTCACTACCATTTTCTATTTCTACAAGTTATTCCTAGAACAAATTGATAAAAAAATTAAATAAAGGTGGGCGGAAAAGAACTCCAGGGTTTGTTTCTACTGTTCGTTTCAGTATCCACTTTTCGACGTTTCTACCTCTCTAAAGGATGAGACGTGGAATCAAGAACGCATTTCCGACATTCTTCGATATTCTTTGACCTTGATTTCCCATCCTATTAGATACTTTTTAGTTCAATTTTTTTCTGTCCACATGTATGTGATAATTATGTCGTTTGTAGCTTACTACTTTATTTGAACTCAAATTTGCACATTGATTGATTATACGGCTACTTCAAGCGGAAAAAAAACCCTCTTTCAGATGTGACAAGAAGAACATTTTTATACAGTATCATTAAATGCGACAGAGATTATTGACCTTTGTTTATCTCAAAACGGTATTAAAAATTTAGTAACAAATAAAAAAGGTTTAAACATAAAAAATATTATCATTTTGTAAAATAATAATTATATTTCAGTTTGTTTTGTTTGTTTTATTCACGAATGACAAAAAAAAAGGAAAGGAAAGAAGTTTAGAAAGCAAAAGAAGATAACGTTTCTTTTTTGCTTTTATGTGATTTTCTTCATTTCTTATTCTTTAATTTAAAATTTACCA
>JAPMOR010090673.1:123545-152773 GCA_026543865.1 Argiope aurantia | reverse complement strand
GCAAATTTAAAAATCTTACTTTTTATGGATTCTGTTACACTGAGCTATTTATATTAAAATTAGTTAAAATTTGTAATGAAATTTTTCAGCCGAAAATAGGTCTCAAATAGACGAAAATTCGTAAGGAAAAAAAATGAAAGATGAACAAGTAAAGAAACACGTGTTCCGATTACAGATAAATGAAATTTCCTGTTCCAAATCTTATGACCATCTGGAAATTTAAATGATCCTATTTACTAAATTCGTCGTTTTAAGAAAATTTAGAATTGAAGAACTAAGTTGATAGGTAAATGTTCCGGTTTGAAGTGCTATTGCGGGACAAATGTCGTAATTTTGTACAATGTTCTAAAAAAAAAGGGGTGGAGGAGGGAAACCGAGCCCATAATCCCCCTTCACCTCTAAACTACAAATTTCCATTCTGCAAGGGAAGGAAAATTGTTACTGAAAGTTTAAAAAGCCATACATGAAAAATTTTTGTTTGAAATCTTGGTATATTTTTACATATCGGAGCATATGCCACTATTTAGTGACGTGAAGCAAGCTGGGAGATATAATAAAAATGCAATGAATCAGACATAATTAAAGATTAACTGTTTAGAATTTAAACGAACATACATTTTTATCAGATAATTCTCAGATTTCTTTTTTTTTAGGTTTTCTCATAAATTGCTTTTTCTCCGTTTATTATATTATATACTAATTTGTACTTTTGGTACTGGAGACTTTGTACAATTGGCTACAGGAAGGGGCTCTAGTTAGTGGATTTTAATACGATGGAATTATAGACATAGGGCCATTTTCATTTTCAATGAAGATATAATAGCAAAATAATGTTTGAGCATAAACAGATTTGACGACTATGAAATCCACATGCATGGTAGCTTTCTGATGGAATCAGATATCGAATCCGCGACCGTTTAATTACGAAGCCGGAACCAAGTTATGAAGGTTCCGAAACAATTACAAATATGTCTTACATCTTTGTCATCATATATGTGTTAAAAAATGCATTACATTCTTCATTCGATTGATTTGTTACATTACATTCTTTGATGTTATTTGAAGATTATTGTGTACAAATGTTGTAACTACTCTGATCCGGCTGCTCTGATCTGTCCGAAAGCACACGGAAACATCTGAATGACAGACCGCAATGTCATCAACACTGGCGGGAAAAGGTTGAGTCCTAAGGGCCATCACTGGCTAAGATATAACCCTTCCAGCGAAAAGCCCGTCCCGTCATTGATAGGAGGTAATTGACTCCCATCATTTCTGTACCTATAAGGAAACAAGAACCAACCAGCATACCGGAAGATTCTCATCCTCATTTCCTTGGTGTCCGCAGGTGGAAAAAAATTGCAAAGATGAGATGAGATTAACAAACCAGAATGCAAGTTTTTAAACCGAAGACAGCAAGGCCATCTTAACCACTGGGTTAAATGGGTAGCAATGGCAACACTGATCTAAAGGCAGCTAAAAATTTACCGATTCTATTTTAATTAAGAAATATAAATAAATTTAATTATAACTTTAATTATTTTTAAAAATATAATTAGGGCATGAAACTAGACAACTATCGATTTTGATATTGTGCAAAACATGTATATCAGTTTAAAAATATTCACATAGAGTTAATGTTTGAGTATTTTTTATGTTTTTGTCATAGAAACATGTATAATGGAGGAAACTGTAAAAACAAAAACAAAAACGTTCATATAATTGGTTGATTATAAATATTCAAAAATGTGTTACAAAATACAATTTTGAAAATGTCGTTAACTTGCAAAATTGTCAAATTAAAGAGCATATAACTTTTATTTGCTCCTCTGTATAGAGATAGATATTAGATAGATCTTATTTTATTAGATAAGCACTTTCGTAGAATCATAGAAATGTAACTAAAATTCGTTGAGCCCTATCAGAAATGCAACTCAAATTTATAGTTACATTTGTGATAGGTCTCAAAACACTTTAGCCCAGGAATTAAATTGTTAAGATAATAATTAATATTAATAATAAATAAATTTCAAAAAAATTATATCATAAAAAATGTTATAATGTACCGCTAGTGGTATATGTATCATTGTTTGATAATCCTTGCAGAATATTGTTTGATTATTAAAGTTACTTAATTATTTATAAAAACTGATATTTTAAAAAATTTATTAAAATGTTGTTTATAATAAATACTGTTTTGTATTATTAACAATATTTATAGTAAATACTATATAAATAACATAACCTATAATAAATAACAGTATTTATAATAAATACTTATTAAAATTTTTACTGTCTATTTATTAAATATATATTATTTCTATTGAAAACTTAAAACTTAGACAGCAAATTTTTTGCACCATATTTGATTAAAAAATTGCCATTTTTTTCATAATGCAAACATTTTTAGATTCAATTTTTTTTCTTCATTCAAATTCTTGGATAACCTAAATTTTAAGACTTCGCAGCTTCAAAACTTACCAAGTTCAATTATTTATGTTTACTTATTAAATATATATTATTGTTATTAAAAATTTTAAAAACAAATTTTTATTAACATATTTAGTTAAAAAATTGCCATTTTTTTCATACTGCACTCATTTTTAGATTTAATTTTTACTTAATCCAAATTTTATGGCTTTGCTGCTTCAAAACTTGCCACGCTCAATTATTTTCTGTTTATGTATTAAATGTATAATATTTTTTTTATCCAAAATTTTAAATTGTAAAAACAAATCTTTATTACCATATTTGGTTTAAAAATTGCCATATTTTCCATACTGCAAACATTTGTAGATTCAATTTTTTCTTAATTCGTATGTTTGGATAAATCTAAATTTTAAGGCTTTGCAGCTTCAAAAATATCGAAGTTCAATTATTTATGTTTATTTATTAAACATAGATTATTTTTATTCAAAATTTTAAATTTAAATAACAAATTTTTAGCACCATTTAGTAAAAAAAATTGTCATTTTTTTCATACTGCACTCATTTATAGATTCAATTTTTTCTTAATTTAAATTTTTGGATAAATTTAAATTTTATGTCTTTGCAGCTGCAAAACATAACATGATCAATTATTTACTCTTTATTTATTAAATATATAATATTTTTTTATTCCAAAAATTTTTAAAAATGAATATTTATAACCATTCTTAATTAAAAAAATTGCCATTTTTTTTATACTGCACTCATTTTTAGATTCAATTTTTTCTTGATTCGAATTTTTGGATAAATCTAAATTTTATGGCTTGCAGGTTCAAAATTTGCAGTTCCACTATGTTATAAAGAGAAAAATGAACTCTTTTTCCTCTGAATTTCATATGAATATGAAATTCAGAGGAATTTCATATTCATAATTATTATTTGGGAAGAAATTGGAAGGGGAAGCCATGCCAAATACGAAATGACCATCTCAATCAATTTTGATCAAGGAATCTTCTGTCAATGAACCAAACCCATTTCAAGGCAACCACTTATCAAATCCAAAATCTCTTAGCGTCCCCATCTTTTTTTCCTTCACTCCAAATCTGAAGATCCAGATATCGACCAACTATAATGGGTGTAGCAGGAATGTAGCCCAGTTTTCTTTTCAGAAGCTATGGGCAAGGTTGTTCCAGTCGAGGAAGAAGACGAGTTCGGCGCTGACCTTTCAACACACATCTTCGGGGCATCTTCGAATAAGCACTTCTGTTTTCTTCTTTCTTTTCTTCCAGCAAACTTTCTTACTAATTGGGTGCGATGCCTAGGTGAAAGCGATTTCACAATCGACCCGACTTAAGATTGGATTCGTCACTGTGCACTGGGTGCGACGTGAAGTGATCAGTCACTCATTTCTCAACGGTTTTGGATGGTCTTGAATTTTTTTAAAATAATTTGTAGACTATAATTATGTATTCCAGCTGTGTGAGTGAATGACAGGTGGGAATGGAAAGGATTCCCTTTCATGGTCAAACTTCAAATGCTGTTTTAATCTTTTCAGAGCTTACTTTAGTTAATTAATATGTTCAAGGCGTTCTCATGAGTCATCTTTCTACAAGTTTATATTATTCGGGAATCTTAGCATTTGGATATTTAATGTTTTAGGGAAGTAAAAAGGACCGCATATTTCCATCATTATAACCTTTTGAAGTCATATTGCACGAATTAGAATTCGTGTCCCGAAGATATTATGGTGAAAAGCTTATAAGCCAGCTAACAGCTGTGAGACATAAGTATTACTTTTGTTTTGTGGTCTTGTTACTCGGCTGAGAACCACACGGTCACAGGTTCTATCCTCGCTCATTCAAATCCGCTACATTGGTGACCCGGACGTGATACTTTCAACCTTCGTACAGCGAGAGTACTGTGGTGAAAGCTTATAAACAAGATAACATCTACGAAACACGGGCAATTGCATTTGTCTTGTGGTCTTGTTACTCGGATGCGAACTACAAGGTCCCAAGTTCTATCTTCGCTCATAATAACCCTCGATAATATTAAAAAATGGCGAAAAGAATATGTTTTTATCATATAATGTGCACCGGATGATAGGAGTAATATGCATTTGGCTTTCTCATATATGAAATATACAGGGAATATTGTAATTGCCAAAAAATTATAAGTTAATATTTTGACGAATCTCCATGTTTCATACCTTTCCGAGTTCTAAAAACATTTTTGGCATTATGCCTGTAAATACGATAACTCAAAAATGCTTTAAGGTAGATAAAATTTGGTATCCGATCTTTATGGCAAATTTATAGATTTCTATCGAATTTCGTTCAGAGGAAATCTGTCTGTCCAGCTATTCGAACATAAGTTAACACGATAATTACAAAATGAGAAGGGCTATATGGATAAAAATCGGTATACAGATTTAATAGTTATAGTTCAGATAACTATCAAATTTTGAGTCACATAAAGCAAGGAGTTGACCATTTGTCGATCTGTACTTTTAGAAACATGTATTGCGATAACTTGAAAACGCAATTTATAAAATTTTGTATGGGATTTTTTGACTACAAGTACAATTTTGTGTCAATTTTTATTCCAACCTATCAGGAAAAACACACACATCTAAAGTGAAAATTCGATTTTCGGATTCTTTTAATTGCATATCAGGGATTAATCATCAAAAAATTCATCAAGAAGATTTAAAATTGATGCATGGAATTATGGCAGATTTTGTAGATTTCTATCTATTCAGCGATATCCATTCCCAGGAATTCCGTCTGTCTGGCTTTTCGAGTGCAAGTGAACTCAGCAATAAAGAGTTAAATAGGCAAGAAATATATAAAAAGCTATATAGGCAAGAAAATATAAAAAGCTATATAGGCAAAAAATTTAAGGGCAAGAAAATATAAAAAGCTTTATAGACAAGAAAATATAAAAATCTACATAGGCAAATAAATATAAAGAGCTGTATAGACAAGAAAATATAAAGCGCTATTTAGACAAGTAAATATGAAGAGCTATATAGGCAAAAAATATAAAGACACATATAGGAAAAATTTGGTGCGTAGATTTAGCACCTAAAATATAGATTATTATCAAATTTTGAATCAAGTCTGTTCAAAATTTGACCTTTCGCATTCATGTTTCGCATTCATTTGTTCTTTCGCATTCATCTAAACACAATAGCTTTTCAATGTAATGATATAAATCAATGAGATTCGGTTTGTGATAGTGAGACTACAACTATAACTCCACATGAAATTTTTCTTACAATCTGTCAGTAAAAGAATACCCGAAATACGTATTCACACGACAGATTAAGTAAAAATTTTGGTTACACTGCAAAGATCTACATTTTGTAGTTAATTTTCGCCAACGTTATGCAAGACTTTCGCTACCTTACCCAAGGTCCACAATTTTATGCTGATCGAGGGAAATAAGAATTTTCTAAATAATATTCAAGAAAGTTTCAGAATTAGTTAAAATTTGCTTTTACTACAAAAGAAGCTTAAGAAGTGAGAAAAATTTTATATGTTTTATTAATGAAATTTTTAAATTATCCAAATTATAAATTCTTATTTATTATAAAATTAGCAATTCATTCTTGTTAAAACTATTAAAGTTGTTGTTTCGCATTTTGAACAATACATGCCGTATGTTTTTGAGAATGTACAAAATTTATTTCTATAAACAAACCAAATTTTAAAATAAAATTAGGAACTTGATATAACGAATATTTTATCGTCTTTTTTTAAATCTCTTCTAATAATAAAATTGAAAGTATATGTATATTGTTCTATAGAGCAAACCGTTGGACTCCCGATATATACATTTTGACAGACATCGCAATATATAATTTAGTTTTTTAAGAAATATATAAGAAAAATTAAGCAAAAGGAACGATAACTTATTTTTAATTTTCTATATCCACTATTAACGCATTTAAAAAGGAGAAAATACTCTGATGATCTCAAGAAATAGATATATAACAGCAAACAGTTTCGTAGTTATTATCGAAAACAACACATTCTTGTAAAAGTAATAGAAGATTTATTGACTGATATGACATGGCAAAATAAGAATTATTTATAAAGGATTAGAATCAAATTACATTATTATATGATTGCATGAAAAAATGAATATCTTATTTCATTTTGTAAATGTACGAACATATATTTATTTTCAACACAATGTACAGCTTTCCAATACAAAAAGAATACAGATCATAGTAACATTCATTGGACATTCACTAGTTACAAGAATTTTTTTCAATTAAATGGCTTTACAATCAAACAACAATGTGATTAATTTTTAAAGAACGGATCAGAATTTCTTCATAACAAAAACTATTGTTTAACTTTATCAAAAATACATGTAATTAATTTTTTTTAAAAATTGAAATAAGTTAAAAGATTCAAAATACTGAATCAATCAATAGAATTATATTTTAACTAAAGACATGATTTGATTCAATTTGCCAAACAGTTCGCATATTGAGATAAAATAAAAATAGAAATAAACTTAGAAATTTTAATGACTAAATTAATAAGTTTCATAGTGATAATAACTAAAAAAATCATTTTTATCAAAAGTGCATGCATTACTATTTGAAAAAATAAATTAATAAACTGATTAATATTTTTATTAAAATATTTAAATAGACTGCATAAAATTCGGAAAACACTCAAATAACTTCAAAAACAATTAAGTAACTTATAAATAACTTATTTCCTCCATTTCGCTCATTGTGTCATTTCCTTAAGGTGAAAAATTTATATAAGGGAAAACGATTCTCAAGTTCCGAAGAAGTGCAACAACGAAGGCAATGGGAAAGGTGGCAAAAGGAAACTTGTAATCCATCTTTACACCTTTGTACTACGATGGCAAAAAGCACATAGTAGCACAGAATAGTTATTTCCAAAGAAAATGCCAAATAAACAGATTATTTCTGCATTAATTCTTCCGTAATAAAAGATCTGGAGCTTTTTATACGTAGTAGTTTTTAATGTCTTGTTATATATTTTTATTATGCATTAATAGAATAGATATTATTTAAAAACAGAAGAATCATCAGCCTACTAAAAGTCGCTTTATTGTGAAATTGATTAATTAAAAACTTTGAAATTTCTAATGTTAAAATACCCCTTAAATTTCAAAAATTTCATTAATATTCTTTGAGTAAGAAATAGTAACAAAAGAGAAAATAGCTTCGAAAAAAATATTTACTGTTTCAGTTTCTTTCACAGCATAATCATATATTTTCCCAATTACTTTACGACTTATTAATTAGAAAAGTCATTACAATGAATGTTGCAACGATCTTACAAAGTGTCTATTAATTTCTTCTTTTGCGGTCGTTGAGACTCAGAAGGAAATAAATATTTTATACACATATAAACAATGTTTCAACCAGACATATCTAGAATTCAAGTAGCCATTAATTTAATGAAAGGAAAATTTACGATATTCCATTAATTCAACATTTGCTTTTATCAGTTCCGTCGATTTTTTTTCAGAACGTGTGATACAGCATAAGAAATTAAGTCCGAATAAATTAAATAAAACATTCCAATAATTTATGTCTTCGTTCATATTTTGAGGTTTTGACAGCGTAAAAATTCTAAAGATTTCAGAATTCTCTGACTAAGAAAATGTTTAAAATGTCGAGTCTTACTTTCGGAATTTTATTATAATAAAACAGAATAACAGATCGATGAGTGAATGCTTAACTTATGTTGCAAAGAAAAATGATCTCAATTTTCATCCCAGAAATTTGAGTATTAATATTTGGAATAGAGATTTCGAATATATCGTGTTTAACATTTCATGTTAATTACTTGAAGAACTTTTAAAAGAAACAGTCTTAAAAGAAAAATGATACAAAATTCTTAAATGATCTTATCTTAAACTTGTTCGAGATGTTAAAAGTCTTATGACAGCAAGAAAGTGTTTTAAATTTCAAAATTCAAACCTGCAGTAGTATGATTTGATGAACTTATACATTCTAAAATGTTCTGCAACGACTAACTCTTCCTCTATGGCCACAGTTTCTGTACAATAAATACAAACGCATGGCATTTGCCAGAAAAAATTGGCTTAAAATGACACGTTTCCTCACAGCTGTCGATACGCTGGCCACTTATTGTTGCCTTGTTCAAATAAACCATTCCTGTGAATACTTACACATTTCTAATGTTATCACAGCGAACGAAATAACAACATTCAGAAATCCACACCTTTCCAACTCAGTTATGACTCGAATCTGGTTTAAAGAAAATGTCTATGTTTACAACATAAACACAATTAGGAATTTACTTGTCCCTGTACAATGGTAAATCAGGATGATTTTCATAGCCACGTGGAATGTGAATTTTGTATTCATATCTTTGCCTTTTCCTCGTTCTAGAATCGCGGAGCCTCCTGGGATATCTTGTTGGATTCGGAATCAAAGAAAATGTCGGGCTATTGTCATAACCGCTGTTGGCAATTTTATCATCAAAACCGAAATCAGGATTTATACTTGGGCTGTTGAAGATCTCTTTGGGACCTAATCTCTGATTATCTGGATAAGTGGCAGGATTTGGTAATTCCAGCTCTGATAATAACACTGCTCTGATTGGTTGCCTTTCTGGAAAGGGACTGCCTTTGTAATAATTGACATTCTTTCCAAACACTGGCTCATTTTGTGGCACAGGTCTTCTAGGAATGTCCTCTGCGAAGACATCTCTATCCTCCTGGGGTTGTTTCTTGTAACCAAATCCAGTATTTTGTTGTGATCTCAGTAGGCTTCCTTTGCCCTGTCCATGATTGGTGGTATAGTTATAGTGGGAAAGGATGTGACTGCTGTATTCTAGCTGAGGGGAGTTCTTGATGCTCTGCTGGATGGGCAAGTCGAGGTTTTTGCTGTTATCAATGCTTACTCTAACGTGTGCAGGGTTTTCAGGAAATATTCCTGGTTCATTTGTCCTCACTGTTGCTCGAAATCCATGGACGTCTGCCACGTAATCGACTCTTCGATAATTTCCGGATGCATCGACGAAACTGTACGATCCTGTTTTGGAGCCATTGGGGTCTGTCTTCTCCTCTCTGGCTTGCATCGTGCCATAGTCGTCAGTGAAGCGATATCCAAAAGTAAATGGCATTTTAGCAATCAGGGCTGGATCCTGTATGAAAAGAAAAAAAAATCAAACGATGCATGTTAAGCATATTTTTAAAAATCTAAATTGCTTTATTGTATTTAAAGATAAAAAATTAAAAAGTATTTAGGAGATTTGTTGCATTTATAGCTCATATAGTATTGATTCAGTGGTTTTACTCATAAAATAGATTATGGATTAAGTAGATCATAGATTTATTAACTCATATTGGAACTCATTGGTAATTGATCTCTCTAGAGCTCATTATAAAGATAGGTGTCCCATTCAGTTTTTGTCGAAAAATGTAGTAGGTACGACCCCAAACACCTTCAGACTATGGAATTTGCAATAGATACTTCTTTGACCAAATGCAGAAATCCACCACAATCCGTTATAACGAAGAAGGATCGAAGAGACTGATTTATTTGCAATGGAGAATTGCATATAGTTGGCTATTATCACTAAACAATATTATATCCATAAAATTATTTTTTTATTTATATTTGAAGCATTTTAAAAGAATATAAAGCGCTAAGTATTTATCATGCATGTTTTAAATGCAATAGTATTTTTCAGTTAAAAATCGATAGTTATTTGATGTTGATGCTGCAGATTGATTTATCTCATAATACAGTAATTAAATGATATACAAACAAAGCCTTAAAAAAACAGAAAAATAATTTGATTGATATTGTCAGTAGCACAAACAAAATAAATATGTTTTGTAAAGTTAATAACAGGGTTTAGGTTAATAAGTTTTTGTCATTAAATAACAATTATGATTCAATCCAAAGTCTCAAAACATGGTAAAAGTGCAATATGCTTCAAAATATATAGGCCTGAAATTTCCGTATATGAAATGCACCAACAGGGCACGGTTCCAGCAGAACATCTACTTTTACTACGAATATTTCCAGTTGTTGTTATTTTGCCTCTACATCACTGGGGAAGACATAGGCACTATTTCTTGCTAAGTGTTTTGATGATAGGTTTACATTCTTTCAGAATTATTGAGGTTTTTGTCTTGGTGGATATTTTTATGCGAATATACACTGGTATAAGGAGGTCAAGTTTACAATTCAAAAACTTCGAGCCCTCTTGCAGTAAAAATATTTTAAAGTAAATCATATCTAATAGAATTGACTTTTATGACCATCCTATAAATTCGGCATTAAATCATATGAAACTTATTTTTGGTTAATATTTACGTTTAATTGTAAATGTTTAAGATTTATAAGATTTATGTTTAATTGTAAAGATCTTTACAATTCAATAGAGCAAACTTCAATAGAGCAAATTGTTTCTAATTTCCGAAAGCTGCTTAATTATGAAACTTTTTAACAGACGCTATTCCTTTTGAGTCATGTGATTTCCAGATAAACATTGTCGGTAGCTTGGTGGAAAGAACTGGCTCGGATAAAATTAATCTGATTTAATGATTAATTCAGATTATCTAAAATTAATCCATTTTAATAATCATTTATTAATACTCGAACAAACAACTATCAATTCAGAAATAAACAATATGAAAATTAACTATATAAAATTTCCTGAATCTATGTAATAAAATATACATTGTATTTAGAGAGCGCTAATGCTGCTACAACTAAAACACAAAAGAGCTTAACCAAAATAGAATAGAATTAAAATAAATTTACATTCAAAAGGAAAGATAAAATGAATCCGGCCCGAAGACTTTTTCAAGGGTCACCCTCAGGCAAGGATTCAAACCAGGGATTTTTTCTGTGAAGGGTCTGACTCTCGTCCAACCAACTGACCCTTCGTGACCCGAAAATCCCAGAAAATTGAGGTTTTGGAGACAAAAATTAGTATCACAAGAATAAAACATTTTCAAAAAACAATCCAGAAAAAAACACACAGCAAATCACGCTACAAAACACCAAGAAAAACAGAACCGAAAACATTTAAACCAGAAAGCTAAGTACTTACTAATTAAAAGTATAATTCCAAAAGAGGGTGACCCTTGAAAAAGTCTTCGGGCCGGATTCATTTTATCTTTCCTTTTGAATGTAAATTTATTTTAATTCTATTCTATTTTGGTTATTAATATTCGATTGATAATCATCATAATTACTATTGTGTTTCTAAATTAAAATTTACTTAATAAAGATATCGACGATTTTTTCATCTATTTTCTACGCTCATTCAATATAAAACGAAAAAAGTTCAAGTTGACAAAGAGAAAAAGCGAAACGATTTACTTAAAATTGACATAAAAAAGAACTGGTCTGAACGACTATTATCGGATTTATCCGATAAACATGGATGTTATTAATAGATATATTAATAATTCTTGGTAATTTATGGATAATACATGTTATTAATAATTTTGCGGTCTTAGACACAGCGTATTATGATGTCTCTATTTCAATAATTAATCTACATAGTTTTATATGTCAACACATTATTACTTTAATCAACTTTTTAATAATTTATTAATTGTTTATTTTTTATATTAGTACCTTTATGGAAATGTATTTATTATTATTAGATTATGAAAAAAATGATAAAATTTAATAAACATCTTAAAAAATTGACTATAATTATTTGCTAAAATAATTTTTCTACTTACAAATTAAAGTATTTAACAATTATGATTAAATCATTTAGACAGTATAATATATTTTAAATAAATATAATTTTAAAAATGATTAATACATACGACTTATCAGGTGAAATATAACAAAACTGGTTAAATGAATAATTGATATTTAAATATATTTTAAATATTTAATTAATTATATCTCACTTCATTTCATAATTTAATATTTAAATGTTGACATTATGCACATATATCTTTACAATGTAGCTCTTTATATTTCATAATTCATAAAAGTATTTTTAACAAATTTATTTATCTGTGGACTAATAACAAATTTAATCGACTTGTTGTAGCCTATCCCCCCCCCTCTGAGCCCACCATGGAAATTATAGTTACCTGATCAACATAGAACATTGCTGAACATAGTGAAAATTAGTTAATGGAGGGGTCATTTTTCAACCACATAACTCCAATTATAATACATCATTCCATATTTTTAAAAGTATTTATATAATACAATGACTACGGAAGAGAACAAATGGAATACATTAGAATATATCACAACGATTTCCAAACACTAATGGACACACCACGATGTTGGTCAAGTATAGGAGAAGTGACGTAATAATGTAGATTTTCAATATCTGAAACATATTTACATGTAGGCTACTGAAAAAAACAGAATGATATTCGAACGCATCTGAAGTAATGAATGATGGATACCTTTTCACCACTATAGAAGAGGGATATCTTGGTTTGAAATCTAAACATTTAAATTAGGGGTCGACGTGATAATAAGGGGATTAGAGTTGGTTTACATCAGAGTTATTTGCTAAAGCACGAATTTCATGAAGTCATCTGTCATAATCCATCATCTTTTTTATTGAGGGAGAAAGTAAATAAAATCATAGTGTTATTTCCTTTGTGTTGACTAAATAAGTAAATACAAGTGAAGCATTCAACATCAACAAATTATTTTATTGTTTATTGTTATGAAAACATAAGCTTAGATTATTTATTACATTATCTTATTTTTCATTATTAAAATATTTATTGTTTTGTAAAATGTTACTCAATAGTTTAAACACTTTTCATAAATTTTGTTATATAGCAAAAATAATATATTAATGTAAAATAGGCAATCTGATTTCATTGCGTGAAGACATAAAACTACATTTTTTTAAATTTAGAAGACATTTAATTAGTTAAAAAGAAATAGAAGAAAAAAACCATTCTATTATTAAAGCTACTCTAAACATCCTATTAATAAAAAACTATTTATTTTGTAACATTTTTTTTTACATTTTAAATTGTTTTTCTCCATTTTTAAGTTCATTTAAAGCCATTTTACTATTAAGTAAAACGACAACACGTTTTTGTTGCCGCATTAATTTGAAATTTCATTTTAAATGAATTCTATTGGAATAAGGACGAGTTCTGTTTGGAAACTCTCTTTTTACAAATTCTTTTGTCCTTTGGTAAATTGTCTTCTGCTTAGTGAAAATTAAAGAAACATTGTCGCTTAAAATTATTTGATTTTGATTTAAGATAAAATTCGATAAAATAAATATCGTCTGCTTGAGAACATTTCTGGCATCAAATAAAAATTGCTTTAACTGCGTAATATGCAATATTAATTACTCTATAAAAACCATTTTCATTTATTATACAATACTATGATACATTAAATTACATGTTTTGAAAGCTTTTTCTAGCATTACAAATGATTTATATTTCTTTATTATACTGAAAAGACATTCTATAGTTAATATGCAAAAGAAATTAATTCTTGTAATAATCTTATGGACCAGCAACAGTCATGATACACTAACTTTTTTAATAAAAAAAATCAACAAATTTACCGTTTGGAGATAAACTTTTAATTTAGAGCAACCAGAAAACACATGTTTTAAAACTTGTACAAAGGAACAATTTTCGATATAATTGGAACAACTGTGTTAAAACAGTGATACGCTAAAAAAAAATATAGAACAATTTCTATTTTCAGCCAAACGATCATTATAAATAACGAACTACAAGGCTCTAATGAAAGTGAGCGAAATTATTGGATCTTTATTTTCAGGTCACTCTTTTTTACGCGTCTGGAACAATTCTCAATCCATTAAAAATACTACCTACAGTGAAACATTTCGAAATCGTTTTCTGTCTGCCGTTACAAAGCGATTATGGAATTAACGGAACGATTGAAGAGGCTTACCACGATTTTTGGGCAATGGCTATTGAGTAAAATAATATATTCTAGGTTGTTATCTATGAGGTGTTATTTTAGAATTCAGGCTGTTTTTTTTTTTTTGAAATGATGCATTAACTTAAAGTGAAGACTTTGTTTTATTTACACGTATTATAAATATGTTCTTATATATGTTATCAAAACTTTTTGCAAACGATTTAATATTCCATTAAAAACTTTCTTTGACACAATCAAGTTGTCAACATATACAAGATCAAGTTGTCAAACAGAAGTAACCATTATAACATTAACCAACCAGATGATACTTTGAAACACTTTCATTTGGAAAAATTGGAAGAAGTAATATTTGTCTGCTATTAGTTTTCTAAATTCTTGGTAAGAAAATGCAGTTCTTTTATGAAATACTCCTGCATTTTTTAAAATGTTAAGAAATGCATTTCACTCAAAATAATTGTACTATGCACACATTTATTACAAAATATACTATTTTTTATATCTTTAGGAAAAAAATATATAAAAATAAGTGTTCTGTTTATTTATTATTAAAAATAACATTTTTTAAAAATTGTCACAAAACTGTATGATTTACTTTTTGCATCGAAAAAAATATGTAACATAAATTTGTGGCAAGTAGTGACATATATAAAATAGAAGGAATAAAGTTAGATGAAATATAACTGTTTATAAATTCTAAAGAAAAAAAACATAAATACCAGAATTGTCAAAATTGTTTGGTGCACTAAAAGCAATCTGATGTATAACAAATTCATTCGGAAACTGTTTTGCTATGAACTATAGACATTTTTTTAAAATTCAGAATATTAATTTTGAATTCAAGGCAACTAGATTGACGGTTTTTATACCATTTGAGACAGAAATGTATAAAACAAATTTTCAAGACGCGTATAGCAAAAAATAAAAATAACAAAACGATATTCAGAATTCTGATAAAACGTCACGTTTCAGATGTACTCGAGTTCGATGGATTTATGTCTATTTGTTTTTCAATACAAACGCCATGAATTATATTTATATGTTGTTTTTACTAAAAATATAAAATTTCTATTAGGTTTTCCAAATATTCCGTATGTTCCAGATCGCCTTGTATGTCATGGTTCACAATAGAAAGGAAATAATTTATGTTTTAGTCATGTTTTTCTCAACCGATCGAAACAAAAATTTGAACACAGAATTGCACTTGTAGTCACAAAATCACATGTTAGATTTTACATATTTAAATTATTGCGTTTTTGAGTTATGGAGTTTACATGTTTCTGAAAGTACAGACAAAAAGATTGGATAACTGAACTGGATTGCTGAAAATTGGTGAGGTGTCAACATTATAGATGTTAAATCTGTGTACCGAATGCTATGACAAATGAATACCGAATGAATGTTACCGAACGTTATGACAATATGATAATGAATGACCAAAATAACAATCTTTGTCACAGACAGACAGACGGATGGAGAGACAGACATAATACCAAAAACGTGTTTTTCGAACTAAGGGACATCTGAAGCGGGAAGATTCGTCAAAATTTCGAGTCCGAATTTTCGACGATTCCACTACTTTCTCCATATTTCACATACGAGAAGTAAAAAGTATTATGCCAACTAACATATAAAATATAAAGATATTCTATGATGACGATTCTAAAAGAACTATGATATATTACTTTTATTTTAAATCATTTTTTTCAAAAGGACATATTAAAACTGTAGTTATCTTACATTTGTGGGAAGAGCATATCTGCTGGAAAATGTTTCTATGTGTTTTGAGTTTGGATTCGGTTGATTTGAATTTCTTCCGGTGGAGCTGCAGATGGTCGTCAGAACGGACTGAAAAATAAAATAACATATTATTCTTAGCAACATTAAAAGAAAACTATTTTGAAAAAATGGATATTGATTGGCATGAAAGATAAAGTTTTGCGATAAATTAGACAATTACAATTATTTGGTCCAAATGAAAATCTTTCATAAATAATATTTAAAAAATAGTTATTGATTCATTTTGGCCATTTAAGAATTAGGACAATATTTATTTATTAAGATTTAATAATAAAAATTTATTTAATTATAACACAATACTACTATGGCTTGTTATGAGTAGACTGGTGAACTTTTCAAAAATCTTAGATTTAAAATAGATAGGAAAGACATAAATATTAGGTGGAAACTTTTAAACAAATTAATAGTAGTCAGAAATCAACAGTAATAGTAATAAAGATATATTAACTTTAAAGAAATTAACAGCAATAGTATCCAAATAAGTCGAATAAAGTTTTAAATAAAGTAAGCAATATTTTCATTTAGAATATAAGAATACTTAGGAGTTGATAATTATTTTCAATGTTATACAGTAATATTAATGATTACACTGAAATTAATTTTAAGAAATATTGAAAAAAATGTGAACCTGCAATTTGAAATATTATATTTAATGAAGTAGGCGTAGATTAGGCAGTGCTAGAATGTTTCGATTTTAGTGGTACTATTGAGGGTAAAAAAAGGAGAGGCAACAATAGAATGGAGAGAATGATAGTGATGGTAAGTATAGGATCACATGACATAAATATTTTTTTATGCATTTAAAATAATTATTTTGTATAGGTATTTAATGCATTGTAGTTCAGTTATAATGAAAATGTTAAGGAATATTTTTTTAGTGTATGTTAATTTCAAAATATTCAAGTAAGTCATTTCAACATGAAATCCTAACGTGGGAAATCAATATAGAAAAATTATCATAGTTTTCACAATGAAATAATAAAATATCTTTAATTCATTTGTAATTCAAAATTTTTGACCACTTCTCATCAAAGCTTGTCAATAAAGTCACACTTTTTTATTTTAAAATACCAACTACATATCTGAGAGTAAAAGTAAGATAAAAAAAATACGCTGTTTTAAGGAGAAATCTTACATTATTTACTTATTTCTTTCTCATAAAAAGTTGCGTTAACAATTCCTTATCGTAACATAATAATGCTTTAGGCCTGATTAATTTGTCTTTATTTATTATTTAATATTTATTCTTAAATATATAAGCAATGATAATGTGCATATAAAAAAACTGCAGTTTTTACTGTTTGAGGAAAGCGAAAGCAAATGCAATTATTAAAACAACAAAAAATATTGTTTTGCAATATTAGATATTTTAAAAATTTATTAAAATCAAATAAAAATAGTACAGAAATTAGGTTTATATAACTGAAAAGCCAATTTTTTAAAATTTTAAAATGATGTAAAAATTTTTGTTGTGTGATAATACGCTTTGTTGTTTGAAGAAAAACAATAAAATATTGTTAATTTTTCAGTTATAAACTTAAGTAACAATTAAAAAAAAAAGAACTTTTCTTAATGAGAATCTTTTATCCAAGAAGTAATGACTTTTCAAATGTGATAGTGCGAGGTAAAATTATCTGTTTCCTGAATTACCTTGCAGGATTTATAATGAAGAATATGTCATCAATAATATCGTAAATTGCAGATAAAATATCAGCCTATAAGCATTATCATGTTAAAATAAGCAAAATTGTTTGATAATTGTTATAAAGATAAAAGAAAGTATATATATATATATATATATATATTCATCAGAAAATATTATTTGTTAAATAATTTGCACGTTTTATATCTAATTTCTTTCATTCAGGAAAAATTAAATTACTTTATATAATGGAAAAAGGAATATAAATTATTTTTATATTCGTAAAAGTAATATTATTTTCATATATTAAAAAGTAAACATTCATTGTTGAAATTCTAAAAAAAATTTAGATGCTTAAATATTTTGAGGAAAAATTTTAAAGAATATTTCTAAACTTTTTACATTTTTTGGAATCATCCTTGTTTCATATTCTTAATTGATAAATATATTGCTTAAATAAATATATTGAGTAGAAAATCATAAAAATATAAATATTTGAAATATAAAAAAATATTTGAATGTTTTTAATTTTATTGTAATGTTAGCATTATTTTATTGGATAATATTCTATTAATTTCATAACCGTCATATTTCTTTTGCAAACCATATGAGGATGCTATGAATATTTTTGTGTTAGTAATGAAATTTAAAATAAATTGAGAATTATTATTTATTGGTGAAGTAGATAAATTTGAGACTTTAAGAAATTTCCATTTTGCTATTTCTAACAAATTATACAATTGTTTTATATATTATTGGACTTTATAGAATTAGAGGAAATTTTTTCACATTAATAATTTTTCCTTTCTTCGACGTATTTTCCGTTTACTCATCTGAATAAATTTCCTTTTCCCCACAATTTTCATATTTATTCATCAGAATTAGTGGCCACCATTTTTTTTTATCCTCTTTTGTCATCTAATTCAACAAAGAGAGTATACTTTGTTGTCAAAAAAAATTTAACTTCTACCTTCTGATGAATCTTCCTTTTTGAGTCCATTAAAATTATTTTATTTAATATGGTTTTTTTTAAACTCCCGTTCTTCTTTGTCTGATTGTCTGCTCGCTGCAAATTTTGCAATTGATTTTAAACTGATTTCCTGATGAGCTAGAGATTTAAAATTTTAATCATAACTTAGAATTAGATGACAATACAATAATAATGCCTTTTCTTCTTTGTTTGTTTGTCCATTCAGTATAAATTTTATAATCTATAAAAAGCTTTCATCACTGGCAGATGGTGCGATGATATGTCGTTAACTCATCGGAATGTTAATTTAAAATCGGTTGCAAAAGTTTTAGTATACAATGCCAAAAAGAAGAAAAGTAACAGTACTTTTTTTAAATAATGACTAAAAAGTATAAAATAATTTCTTCAAGTCTCACTCAGATTTATAGCCCCTTAAAGATTGTCCTGAAAATTTGTGATTTCTGATTTTTTAAAATTCACAGTCTCATAGTTGCTCTGAAAATTTGGGATTTTGATTTTTTAAAATTCGTAGTCTCACAGTTGCCCTGAAAATTTGTGATTTCTGATTTTTTTAAATTCACAGTCTCATAGTTGCTCTGAAAATTTGTGATTTTTTTAAATTCATAATCTCACAGTTGCTCTGAAAATTTGTGATTTTCTTAAAATTAACAGTCTCATAGCTGCCCTGAGAATTTCTGATTATGAATTTCAAAATTCAACGATCACGAATTTTCACCTCAATCTCTATGAGATTTTAAATCTGTGTGGGATTAGAAGAAATTATTTTATATTTTTTAGTCCATTTTAAAAACGTGGTATATTAATTTTTTATTTTAAATAATTTTTGACTATGCCTGTCAATAATCCTGTGGATAAAATAACTGAAAAATGTAATTCTTATGAAATTTACTCTGTTGTCATGAAAATTGCCTATTTATAAAAGATGTTGGATAAAATCAATCAATGTTTATCCCCCAGGTTTATCCAGAAGTTCACTGACATCCAACGCTTATCCAGAAGTTTATTTCTCATGTGCATATGAACAGATAACTCAAAAATGAACTTGGTTAAATATATGAAATCTAGTTTAGCTTTTTATCATCAAAATTATGGTTATGTATAAAATATTGCATCAAATTCCCAAAAGAGTCTGTCGGTCTGTGGTCGTATGAGTAGTCATTTGAAAACGCGATAGTTTAAACGAGGAAATTTTGTGGTTGTATGACTGCATAGTAGATTCATCAAATTTTGGACCCATTTAGTCGAAATTAAGTAGTACAGTTGGTATAGTTGGTTTTTCTTCTTTATGCCACCAAACTCAAATCTCGCCATTTTGGGCGTCTAAACAGTTACATCTGTTTCAGATGGCTCTAACTTCCTTGCAATCAATGATAGTGTGGTGATGTACTAGAGCTTCATGATTATCTTATCCCTGTTATTTGTTCTTTAATTTTATTTCGTTTCAATGACGGTAACATCTTTTGTCACATCGTATATAGTATGTATGTTGTAGAAACTGTAAATAAACATGATATTATCTTTTTTTTCTTGTCTTCCTTTTTGTACTATGCTTCCGTTTAGTAAACATTAAAAGTTAGGGTTTTGTAAATATGCGGCGAATGAGGCATTCAAGCTGGGCACTCTTTTTTTCCATTTACTAGTGACCTGGAACCTAGCCAACTCGTACAAAGAGCTATGGTACTTTTTATCTTATTTGGTTTTGAATGCCCGGAATATACTATGGGTTTATATATTTATTTTAATCTAAGGTTCAGTATTTTTCGGTATTAATAAATTTTGAGCATAAATTCTTGAATCATTTTCTTATGTTCAACTTCTAAATGCGTTAGATAAAGGTACCGCGAGCAATCCTATGTAAAGGAAATTGATAAAGATATCGAGAGGATTTATACAATCTGAGCTATGAGAATGTTAGGACCGAATCTACGATGCATTCCAATAAAATGAAGATTTAAGATTCAAATTCAGAATATTTAAATGGCGAATGCATGAGTATAATTATGTAAGTATACATCAACAGTTGCGAGCATGCTTCTCAGTGTATAGAATGGAACGAACTATCTCATGGATGCTGTCCATGTGACCAAGAGAAGACTGTTCGGACAATTATTGAGTTATGGCTGATGAATATGGACAAGAATTATGCAGGTATGCGCAATAGCTGTGAGCATGCTTCAGCATGTCTGGAATAAATGGACGCATGGATATTGTCCATAGGATCGAGGAAAGAAATTTATTATGTATTGGCCAAAGTCAATACATAATATATGCATTAATTGTGTAAGTATACATCAATGCTTCACACTAGCTTTAGTGAAAGGAATTAACTCATGAATGCTACCATGTAACCGAGAGAAGATAATCAGGACAGTTTTTACATAATGGTCGTATGAAAATATGCACAGTGCCTGCGAACATGCTTCAGAGTGTCTAGAGTATATGAGCATGGATATTTTCCATGTGACCAAGGAAAGACAGTGCATTTATTGCGTACTGACCAATGCATGGGTATAATTGTATAACAATGCTTCACACTGGCTAGAGTGAAAGGATAAATATATGGATGCTGCCCATCTAGCCGAGAGAAAACAGTTAGGGCAATTACTGAGTAATGGCCAATGAAATTGGACAAATATTATGTAAGTATGCACAACGGCTGCGAATTTGCTTCACAATGTCTAGTATTAAATGGATTAAAGCTTGGTTATTGCCCATGTGATCGTGGAAAGATATTTAGGATATTTATTACGAAATGGCAAATGAGTGCAGACAATTACATAAGCGTACACCAACAGGTATGAGCATATTTTACAATGTCTAGAGGGAAATGAACTATCTCATGGAAGCTACCCATGTCACCGAGAGAAGACTCTTGGGACAATTATTACGTTTGAAGACAAAGCATAGAGCTTCCTTCTGTATTGTGATCAAATTTGTTTCCCTGTCATTGCTTAAAAGGAAGTTATACTCATATGTAATTGGTGCAATTGTTTTGAATCCTTCTGTACATGAGAAAGCCGAGAAGAGAATACTTCAGATCGTATAAAAATTTAGTCAAAATATAGCAGGCGACGGATGCTGTGGCCTGTACTAAACAGTTATCGCTGAAATAACACCACACGCTTCTATTCACTTATGGGGTATGAAATGACAATGGCATAAAATTATCACTCCCTTTATTACCATTCCATCGTCTTCTTTGTCTTGAGAAGACATTATACATTACAGAACTTTCTCTTGCATTGAATAGCGTCGTTAATAGATAACAACGTGTAAAATTTGCTTTTGATGAACACGCACGGCATTGTTGAAAAGGCCAGAAGACGTGATGAGTATCATCAGACAATAAATTGCTCTCCTATTTTCACTTCTGGCATCGCGTGAGGTTGTTGCGTAAAGAAGGCACACGGCTATTTCAATTAGGCGAGCATTCCCAGTCTCGTAAACCCGACTGGCAGTGACCCCTGGTCACGCTTTTCACAGAAAACTTCGTTTCTGAGTTCGAAATTATTATTTAAAACATTTTATTTATGTTCGGAAAGAATCTGCGCTTCAAAGACAGTGGATTGGGAAAAACCTCAGTTGAAGTGTAAAAATAAAATAAATATTTTTCACGAATGATGCTAATCTTTTATGCGAATTTTTGGTTGAATAGTTTCGGAAAACCTATTTAAATAGTTTTTGTGTTTCACAATTGAGTTTATAGATCGTAATTAATACATTGCATAGCGAAATAGTCACGAATGTATTGTAGTAAAGTTTCGTTTTGCGACGAAAACGTGACTTTATTTGGTTAGTAAGGATTGTAAAAAAAAAAAGAAAAAAAATGAAAAATGGAACAATTTTGCTAAGTTTTTGAACAAACTTTCAGCACAGGGAAAAAAACAAAATAAATCTTGGTAGAATATAGCAAATCACATTTTTTTTATACGTATATATAATGAAGCACTTCTCAACTTTCCTGAGATGAGTTAAAAATCATTCGGGATTTTTAACATTTGAAAAATGAAACAAATAAATTTGGCAAGATATTGAAGGTCATCTTTTTTTTTTTGTATGTAAACACATCTTCACTTTTTCTCAATCGATAAAAAAATGTCAACAAAAAATATTTAATTTCTACAAAAACTTAGTAATTTAGAAGTATGAAATACGATATTTTTATTTGCATTGTTGTTGTTTTGAAGTTTTTTGGCGCAAGGGCCATATCTGGTCATGCTGCGCCAAGCATATGGTTTAAAATTATACTACATAAAAAAAAATGCTTCATCAATTAAAATATAAAACAGTTCACCCTCGGTAAGAGAAGGCGAAAATCGAATAGATTACAATGAACATATAAAATTCAGAAATTTAAAATGAACAATAATGGTTTAAATGTGGAAGTAAAAAGTGAAAGTCACACTGCTATTCTTAGTTGTCATACAAATCGAAAACACAAAAAAATGAATTAAATGTACGTGAAAAGGGGAATAGCCTTTAAGAATTTGAAAATATTTTGGTGGTACGTCTCCCCCACCAAGTCTGTTAAAGTTAAAGATGACGATTTAAAAAAAAACGAATTCTATGTGAGCTAAATGAGCAACATTCTATTAGAATGTGTTTAATGCTAAAAACGACCCTACATGTGGGACATATCGGTGCACTGTCTCCAAAAATAAGATACTTATGCGTAAAACGTGAGTGACCTATACGGAGACGAGTCAACTTAACATCGAGCTCTGGTATAGGAATTTTTATTTGCAATTTACACTACTAATATTTTTAAAACGGTTTAAAAAATACGGATTGCCAAAAAAAAAAAAAAAAAAAAAAGATTTAGCTTGGGATTTTTTTTAATAACGATATGAATATTGGTCTTGTATAATACATTTTTTTGTTAAGTGTCAAAACTTTTCATTGAATTAAAAAGACGATGAAAAGTATTTTGAAATGATTGGATAGTTGCAAAAAAGAAAAAGAGGATGACAAACCATCATAGATGAAAATCGAAATTTATACCTTGTGCTTTTGTTATTGTTTCTTATGGCACTTATACAAGCCCACTGTTACGAAGGCATCGAATTAAGCCGAAAGGTGGAACGTCTCTTGTTTTAGTAGCGCCAATTAGGGCCAAGAGTAAGACTTTGCCACTCACGCATCACTTATTCGCTAGCACAACCTCTTTTCACAGGAGGGCACATTCACACAACTCACAGATAGAACAGAGGTCGGACAACCATGCCCGATCCCAGGATGCCCAAATCGCGGGGAAGACACGCTACGCCTATGCCATGATGCCGGCTATGTTTTTGTGAATGTATTAGGTAATGCAAAAAAGGAAATAAGACTAAAATACAAGTAATCTAATCTTTGATTTATAAAACAAAACGTTCTGTAAAAAAAAACGTGATTTATTAGATATGTCCTTAAAGTTTAAATATTTAATTATATTTGATTAAAAAAGATTGCTTTTTATTAGATGGATCTAATCTTAAGGAATTTAAAGTTTTCGAATCAATTATATTATAGTTAATTTAGCTCAAGCCTAACCAGAATTTGGAACTATTTATAACTATTTATCACCTTATTGCTTTATTATAGTTAATTGAGTTCAAGCCTAGATAGAATTTGAAGCTATTTATCAAATTAGCCTCACCTTGTAGTTACCCTATTACAGTTAATTAAGTTCACGCCTAAACAGAATTTGGAGCGTGCAGCAATTTACCTGACTTAAAGTGGTGTGAGCCAAGAAAATCTTAACCACTAAAATATATTTTTTAAAACATTTTTCACATGAACGAAAGGATATTTAGCCTAACCGCAAAGAATTTGTCATTTATTAAAAATATCTCGGAGATCAAAATGCAAAAAAAAAAAAAAAAGTTGACATTTTTTTAGTATTCTTTTTATGTTGTTACTTTATTGCTGCAATTCATTTAATCTTCCGGCATATCTAAGATATAATTTTCCATAATAAAATGAGGAATAGTATACTTAAGTTAGGTATCGGTTATAATCCTCCTACGTAGAATATTTTATCGGACAATACAATGTATAAGATTTTAAGTTTCCTGCAAACAGATTACATGTTATTAGGCTTATCTGCAATGATACAATATCTTTAATTTTGGATTTCCTTTTTCTGTAATAAATTTTAAAAATGTACAATATATAAGAAAGATTGGCCTGTACTCAGCGAATAGAAAACAATATTAGAGGCGGGTTTTATTATATAGGAAGTGATTAAAAGATTTCTGGAAATCCATTGTTTTATTATACGGCCTACCTTTCCTTTACATTAGGCTTCGTAGTTAATTCAAAGTTTACTGCAAAGATTCCTAACCTCTTTCTCTCTCTAAATATATAAGTCAATTATTATTGAAGCTTACTTTAGAAATATATAGTTTAGAAAGCAAATAAAACTTTATTGCATTACCTAGCTGCCCAAATCTAAAAAAAGGAAAAAAAAACTTTAAAATAAGCGGTCAATGAGATTTTTTGACCTTGTTTGTTCGATCGTAAAAAAGTCAATATCTGGGTAAAAACTTGAAAGTTTTTGCTTCAAGATATTTCTTACACTAAGTTCATTTTTTATACTTGCTATTTCTATAAAAATAATTAAAGTTGAACACGTTCATGCACGTGGCCGTCACACGTGGTCGAAAACCGCATCACACTTTTCTTAAAAATGTCTAAATATTCTATAGAGCGTCTGTGTTTCATACATTGCTGTACATGTATACTGTACATGTATACTATCTTTCATTGCTTCTTGTTAAATGCGCAATCCCATCAGTTGCTAGCGAATAGTTGCCTATTTCCGCTGCTTTTGAATTGAGCCGCTGCTTTTGAATTCCGCTGAATTGAGCCAGGGAAACAATACAAACAAAAATTCAGCAGTAATGGTCCTGCCTGAATAGTTTTTCTCAAACTTTCTCTCATATTTCCTATTTTTTATATTAATAAAGGCATTATTCCATTCGCTTCGAATGAAAATTGTGGATTTTGGATAAAGCTATGAACGTCGTAAGTGCATTGATTTTTAATCTCGAAGTCTCTTGCATGAATGGTTTAGGCTTCGTAGTATAGCAAATTCGTATTTTGGATGCCTTTTTTCGATTGATTGATCAAAATTTGACACAAAACTACGTTTGTGGTTATAAGATTATATATTAAAATTCGATTATTTAAATTATTGCGTTTTTAAGCTTCAGTGTTTACACATATACAAATGTATTATATATTGACATATCAGTTGACGGATTTGTTTCAAAATTTAATAAGATATGCGCTGCGTTAGAATCGTGCTTTAAACTTGGCCCATTTAGCTTTTTGCGTTTTGTAATTTCTGTGTTCACTTCCACTCGGGCAGTAGGACAAACAGGCTTTCTCTGAATGGATTTCATTTAAAATTTGACAGAAATATACAAATTCGATATTAAGATCATATACCAAATATTATCCATCTAGCTCAAAGCGCTTTTGAGTTATCGTATTCACAAACAAATAGATGGACATACATAACTTTAAAAATTGGATTTTTCAGATTCAAGATCCCAAACGTGGAGATTCGGCAAAATCTTGATTTCAAATTTTTTGAAATCGAAATTTTAGAAACCTTTTTTCTTTGTACACCTTTTTTTTTTTTGCGGCCCCTTTCTTGCACCTTTTCTTTGCACACTTTTTTCTTTACACTCTCTTTTTATCATCCCTTTTTTTTACACACTTTGTAAATGTAGAAGTAAAAATTGAATGTTCTGAATTCTTTAAATATATTTCTATAATATGCAGTGTTTAGATTTCATCTTCTTCATAAAGTAAAGCACTTTATCTCAAGGTCAAAGTTTCGATAGAACAAATATAAAATTCTGTTGTAAAGACTGCATATAAAATTTTTCTATCTAGCTCATTATGTTTTTGAGCTATAGGTCACATATATTCGGACTTACAAACACATAGAAGAGACTCTGCCTGGAATTGTATGTATCTATAATATTGGCACAAAAATCGAGTATCGGGTTTCATTCCACTTTAGTGTCCTTCTGTTCGCGTACTCATGGACAGACTTGCTGACAGAAGTTAGAAAATGAGTTTTTCGAACTCAGAGGAGATTAAGGAGAACTCAGAGGAGTTTCCTTGCAAACTTCCTCATCAGAATTTTCTTTCAATTCTTCATACACGAGGAAAGTAAGACAGATGACATTTTCCGAGTAATTTTAACTAGTAGTGGCTCCATCTTGTAGAGAAGGTTAAAAAATAAGGTGGTCAAACAAACAAAATAAGTAAAAAATATAAAAAAATAAATTATATTTTAAACCTTTTTTTAAAATTATCTCTTCGTAATGTACGTTTAATGAAATATATATTATGTAAATTACTGTAAACTTTCATAACGTTTTCGTATTTGTCTCTCCCAATTATATAATTTTTCTTTGAAATCTTGAGCCATTATATAATTACTTCCATTACTTAAGAACTTTTCAAAATAATCTACAAGAATCATTTATCAAAGTCAAAACGATGCTAAGTGGAAGAAACCAGCCATAACTATCAAAATAGTTACGCATTGTTAACTCCTTTAACCATGTGGAAAATTATTGCTATGTTGCTAAGTATGAAAGAAGACTGATAGAAAAAAAAGACAACAAAATTGATGTAATTGATTGAATAATACTATCTCTTGCGTTTTAGGACAACTTGTTTAGATGACAAAAAAGCATGTTTACTTGAAACTTTAATAATATTAATTTGTTTTAGTAATGCTTAATTTGAGTTAGAAATAATAATAATTTTGAACTGGTTAAGCTTCTGCATGTAGGTAATTGGCGATGAAAGAAAATTTTCAGTGTTAATATACTTGAGAATTTTCTTCAATTTCTCATCAAAATGACATTGGATTTGGATTTTTACATGCAAAATATAAACATTAAATTTGTATGAAGAAAAATTCCTTTAAATAGAGCGTTCATAAAGTTAAATAAGGATTCTGATAATACAAATAACTTTAATAGTAATAATTTATATGTGAAATGAAAAACTTGATTAACTAAGGGTTTGCACAAATAGATTCTTACCACAATGCAAAAAATAAAAAGTGTTTAATCTATATTTTTCTAGATTAACAGCAAGAAGGTCTTATAAGAAAAAAAATCAATTTAATTGAAAAAATATTATATAGAGTATATAGAGTAGAAATACAAATAGAGTAGATAATAATATAGAGTAGAAAATACAAAGGAATTAAAATTAATTCTATGATTTAATCTATATTAGCAGAGAATTCTTTACATTACTTTAAAAAAAATTGAATGAAGAATATTGATAATTATAGTATGTTAATCTCACAAAATTAGTAATTCATTTCATAGAAAAGAAGAGCAAGATTATATGAAGTTGTTTAAAAGAGTAGTATCCTGTATAGAATAAATTTAACCTCCCATTAGGTAAAATCAGGAATAGACTTAAGATTAAAGTAAGTTTTCTGCACCAAGCTTTCGGAACATTCCGCAAAAATTAAAATTTTTGACAAAAAGCCGCAAATTTGGAAAGAGGCCAAAAACGAATGTTGAATGGAGATTTAGCGGAACTTCGCTTAGTTCGTATTCGAATCTTACCCGTTAGCGAAACAATTTTTACCACAAGAATCCATGTAAAGTAAGACAATACGTTCCATTTCGATAAAAATTGCTGAAACAATTTTATAATATTGTTACTTATTATTTATGATGCATTTCTTTTTACAAGATAATTGTCTAAAGACATTTGTCTAAGCTTAAAGTTTTGGCGAAAATGAAACATCGGATTATCGTTCAATATATTTATAGCTAACAAAGCTACTGCCATATTAGGGCTATGCTTCTCAACGTATATTGCAACTTCCAATGCTTTCAGAATTTTTCATATTTTACTGAAAGGATATTCCTCTGTTGAGGCTATTATTTCTTCATCTCCTGAGTACATCTTCTTCGCAGCATTTTACTGTGCAATAGAATGCTTCTCAACAAGTTTTTTTGCTATTTCTGGCTATGTTTTTGTTCGTAGCTCTCATTGCTATCTATCTCTAGCCACATAATCTAAGTTATAGAAAAAAAATAGAAGATTAAGGTTCGACTGACACTTGCTCAAATCTCTCAGTGCCACGTTCGACAACGCTATCCAGCCGAAAGTTCTTCCATATAGATATAATGGTTTTCTCCAAACAAATGCTCATTGCAAACTGGTATAGGCCAAACCTGCGATGTCACCGTGACTCCTCGCCGTTCGAAACACCGCTCGTTAAGTAAATTATTTTTTCTACCTTTTGTTTTGCTCAGTATGGGAAGCACTCGTTAAACGCGGTTTGACTGTATATTCAATATTCGTTTTGTACGATTCAATAGAAATTTTGAAATTACTATATTTGTCGAGCTATCGCTATAAAAATATGCATTATCAACAGAAGTGCATATTTTACTATAGTGCATTATCAACAGAAG
>JAPMOR010090673.1:103843-123535 GCA_026543865.1 Argiope aurantia | reverse complement strand
TTATCAACAGAAGTGCATATTTTACTATAGTGCATTATCAACAGAAGATTAGAAGCTAAAGAAATATATCTCATAATGTTATGAAATATTGCACAATTTTCTTACTTTTACTAGGGTTGTACGGTGCGAGCAGCTAATTATCATATTCTGTTTCAATACATGGAAGGTTCAGAAAGAATTTTAAGAAGACAAGAAGCTGGAAATATGAGATAAATGCATCTTTCAAAAATTGGTTGTCAAAAAATTCCAGAATAAAACCATTCGGAGATATATTAATTCTGCATTGAAATTCTTTTAACAAGCTAATCTTGGTTTTCTTACGATCTATGACTTTCGCTAACATTTCTTGTCTTTGAAATTGAAGATTGTAAATTTTCATTTATTATTGACAAATTTTCTTAAAATGTGTAGTAATATAGTTGATTGTATGACAGTAGATTAAAAACGAGTTTTCGTTTTTCATTTCTTTTACTGATTTGCGGTTTAGATTATATAGATTTTGAAAAACATTGAAAAAAAATCAGACCATTCTATTAGTGCCGTTTTGAAACATTTATCTCAGAATAGAAAATAATTTTTCCAAGTTTATTTATAGAAGATAGAATTCGGCTCACTTTTTATGTATTTTAGTCTCTTTGCGTTCCACCAATTAAACCCCCCCCCCCCCCCCCAACTCAGTAAAACACTTTATATCCTCAATTGAATTTCTTTGTTTTAAAATGGTTATATGTTTCAATACTGATTTCAAAACAAGATTTACAAGATGCGATCTTCAATATATGTTTGTGCCAAATTTCCTATCTGTTCGAGCAACATAATATACACAGTCATAAAGTACACACTTCTTTATTATTAGTAGAGATAGAGACTGTTTATTGACTTGTATCGAATGACAGAACGCACTTATCACAACCGAGATAAATAAAAAAATTGCACGATAAAAGATTTTGACAACGTTTCATGCTCATGATTTTCATTTTCCCATGATTGCCAATAATTTTCTAAACACGTCGAGTTTATCGCATTTTTAATTAGGCTTTTTAATAAGCCTTACAATTGATCGGCGATAAAACGAAATACTAAAGCGCAAAAAGGGAGACATAATAATAACAAAGTAAAAATTCTATAACGAAATAAATATTCGATTCATTTGAAGCCCATGAAATGAATAGAATATAAACTACAGAAAAGTCCAGAAAATTATAAATGCAGATTAATTATAAATTATACACACAAATTATAAAAAAAAGCAAACAAAAAACAGATTTTCCTTATGTTTCAAATATTCTTCCAGAGTAAAATCCAGTAGCAAATGATTAACTGCATTTTTAAGTCACATGCAAAAGGAAAGCCGTGATTAATTACAGAATAAATCAAATGAGTTAGCATACGATTAGGAAACAGGCGCCATGCTGGGTTAATGAAAAATTCTTTTCATTTAAAAGCAAAGCGATCGAAGCGGTTAATCATCATTTCACTACTCTATATATGAAGTGATGAGCATTCAGAATTACAACTTATTTTTATAACAATTTCTTATTACAACTTATTTATATAAAAATTTTACGATATGTGATGACGTTTGGAATGAAGTTTTTGAAAAACGCTGTAAAATAGTTATATTTTTGAATTTTTGCATTAGAAAGATTGAAAAAATATCTGTGAAAACCAAATGTGTCAATTAAGTGACAAAACCTTTTATAAAAAATTTAAAAAAGGGGATTTTTTGGCTAAAAAAGAGCAAAATTCTTTTAGTTTAGAAGTTTATCAAATGATTTGCTTAATATTTTTCAGATCGCTTAAGTATTTACCTAATTCCTGAACTAAAAAACAAGCTGTGTTTCTATCCATTCTTTAAATATTAGAGTTCAATTAATAAATAACAGGAAATTTTCTATTTTTTCTCTAATGTGAAGGATTAAAGCAACTATAAAATATTTGAAATTCTACCTAAGATTATAATGTGAGAAAATCGCATTTAAAATGTAAAATAGCATTAAAACATATGCAAGTGCAAACATAAAAATCAGTACAAATTATCTAAAAATGAGCTTAGAAATAAAATTCAGACGGTTTTATAAAAAAAAAACTGTTCAGACAATAAGAATATTAAATACAAAAAAATCTATATTTTCACAATAAATCGACTTTTTAACTTAGTCACCTACTTTAAACAAAATTGTCTGAATTTTGTAAAATTATTCTCAGTGAAATAAGAATAATGTATATCGAATAAAACTCTAGGACAGGATTCAATTAATTATGTTGTTGCAATTTCCTTATTATAAATTAAACTAGATGTTTATCTTATATTTTCACAAATATAATTTAAACTAGAGAAACCAAAGTATATTATTTGTCTACAAATTTTCTTCTAAGACCAATAAGTTTGCCCGTGAATCTCGAATGTAGTGAACTATTTTTTATTGTCAAGTTGTGATAGGCATTAATGCCGTGTTATTATAAAAATCTTACACTTGCTCTGTATATTCTGCATAGGAAATTTTTTAATAAAATCGACTCCCATGACACCATAGTGCCATTAATACTAAAGAATCTTGGTAGTTTATCTCAAATTGCGTATTGTCTTCAGCGATAATGTCCTTTCGTTTTCTCTTTCCTCATGTAAATTGCACAAATAATACACACATTCTTTGTTTAGCTTTGAACAAGGGAAGAAAATCAGCGATAAACATTCGACATTAAACGAACCGACCGTCTGTCTGTTAGGTTTTTTTCCCGTGCATATAAAATGTAATAATTCAAAAACGTAGCAATTTAGATAAATGAAATTTGATTTACAGCTTCAGCATCGGAAGCGTAGATTTTTATTAGATTTTGAACTACATCTGTCAAAGGATTGACCGTCTTGCCAGCGGTACTTTAACAAACAGGCCAACTCTGTAATTGAATAAAACACGACGACTTAAACATATGAAATTCGGTATGTGATTTTTATGACTTTATTTGTACTTCTGTGTTAAATTTTGGTTTCAATTAGTCGAAAAAAACTTTAAAAATATATGTTCGTTTTTGTAGTAGTGTATATCTCAGCTATTTATCGCCGAACTAACCCCATCAATAGTCCCATGCTAATAGAATCATTTTGTTTGCCATTGGCATTCGATTAATAATACTAAGTAATTTTATTAGAGAGCTGGCGAGAAAGTTTAGAGAAGACCATTTCCCCTGATTATCTTTTGAAATTAGTGATTATCTGTTGTTATACATGTTTGGTTACTTTCTCAAAATAAATGAATGAAAATATAAAATAAAGCAGTTTCGAATCTCTAGTTCGAAACATGGTTGCTTGATAATGTATGAGATTTTCCTATCTTGTCTTCATTTGGCTTGATTGTCTCAGCCTTTGCATTCTACACGTAACGATTTAATTAAAAAAATGCCAAGTTTTCAGGAACAAAAAAGTATGTAAGTCCAGGAATGTTTTTGCTAATTTCATTACACATTACTTACTGCATAATGTTAAATACTTTGAATGGGACAAATTCCTTCCCAAGAATGAAATTAAATATATATTAATATGCAGGCATTACATGTATTATATACATATTATTAATATGCATTAACATGCATATAATTAATATATATACACATAATTAATTATACTCACAAATAATAACATGCATGTATTAGTATTATATTATTAAATAAATATAATCCTATTATTATTAAAATTATTATATCAAACTTTATATAAGTTTTATCACTTTAAAGGAAGTATCCGGTATTTTGAACTAAATTAAAGCAAGGGTTAATAATAAATTAAAACTCTAATAATAATGCTTGTTTAGTTGTTGCACATCTATTGAAATATTCGCACTAATTATTTACTGGTTTGCTATTTCGTTACTTGCATTTGTATATTGGAAAAAACTTTATTAAAAATTGAGTTCAAAATTAATTTGGAAAAAATTTATTAAAATCGAAGAGGTGACAGTGAAATTATACATCACGAATATTTCTTGGCTGGAAAACTAATTTTTTTGAGATTTTAAATGATGGTGAATAGTTTTTGTGCGATAACAAAACCTTCAAAAATTATTAAAGAAAAAAAAACACATAAAATTTCAAAGAATTCTCACTTAATTAAAAATCTGATTTTTTTTGAGCGCTTATTGCTTATGAAGTAACTACAAGCAAATTTCGAAACTCTAATTCTAAACAGTATGCTTTGTTGTTCATTTCGAATGATTTTTGCAAGTATGCCGAAATTAACAGTTAATATGTCAGCTTTTAAGCATAATAAATTGCTGGGATTGGTCTTCTTCGAAGTATTTTCGCATACTCCTTAATAAAGGCGTTATAATCCTCCCCCGCGTAAGTGATTAAGGAGGCAGATTTTTACTTTATGAAGACACTTGAGAAAGTTGTTCTCACATTTTCACCTCTCGATTTGCATAATCGGATTGGCGCCGAAACCTGCTATTGGTCTCGATTTGCTCAATACCCGCTGACCAAACAAAACTCGAGACGTCCGGCTCCAAGAATGTGGAGCGTCCATACGCATTGACCTTTCTTCGGCCACAAAGCAGGTGCTCAATTAGACGAAGAGCGCGGATCGTTTATTACGCTGTGAAGTACACAAGAAAAGAAATGAGCTGAACTCGTTCTTTCTAATGACCGTTCGTGACTAGAAATTTATTCAGACGGTGATCTCGAATATTGGAGTGTGATGATGTCGCTGTCGAAGATGGCGTTCACGGTTCCTTTGCGGTTTGCGTTAGGAAAGGAGGGGCCCTATACAAAGTGCAGGCAAGAACAAAAATGATTTTTTTTAACATGGTATAAAGATATAGATCCAACGTCGGATTATCAAAGAGGCAAAATAGGCAAGTACTTTGAAGGTTAAAGAACTTTCTTTTTTACGCGATATTTTTCGTTTAATCTGATTTAGTTCGTCTACTTGATTTACGAAATAGGGCTGAATCCCCAAGCAGGCAAAGTAGGCAACTATCTAGATACCGAGACAGATTTTTACTTTGGGGAGGGGTTAAGAGAATCTGATTTAATTCATCCAGTTAATTTACATGGTCAGGGCCTGCTTATCAAACATAGAGAGTAAGAAACTACCTAGATTCTGAGAAAGCCTTCTTTCTTATTTTGGGGTGGGCGGGTATTTTTTAGCGTAATCTAATTTAGTTCATTTATTCGATTTAGGATGATAGGGACAGATTATCAAACAAGTAGAGTGAGCAACTACATAGATATGCGGAGTTTTCACTTTTAATGAGGTAGTCTAAGGATAATCTAATTTAGTTCGTCTACTTAATTCACGAGGGTAAGGCTGGACTATTAAACAAGCAGAGTAAGCGACAACCTAGATTCCCAGGGAGTTTTTTTTGGGGGGGGGGGCATTTTTAGGATAATCTACGAAGATGGGATGAAAAATTTCCGGTTTGACCTACAGGTGATGCTCCTGGAATTAGTTTGTCTAAAGCACTTCAAAGTTACATCTTTGTTTAATACTTCTTGCGTATTTCAAAAGACTTCTGATCGGTTCTTTTATACTGTGATGTTTTAAAATTTTCATCCTTTGCTTTTAGCTGAGAATGGAGAAAACTGAAGTGCATTCTGCGATAATTTTTCCTTTATCAAAGGCTTATCTCCAACGAAGATTAAACGGAACTAGATACCACACTGGGGTAACTTCTCCTTCATTTACAACTGTTAAAACATGGGTTGCAGACTTCAATGTGGTCATACAAGCACTCCGGATGTGGAGCGTTCTGGAAAACCATAATCAATCCCTACAGATGAAATCGTTGGAAACGTTTACAAAAATATAATGAATGGTCGTCGACTGAAATTGACAGAGGTTGCTGAGTCTGTTGGCATATCCAATGAACGAGCACATCATAATTTAATCAATATTTAGGATATGAGAAACTTGTCAATAAGATGGGTTTGCAAATATTGGATCAAAAACTACAATTCATGAGATATCGTAACAATGTTTGGAGCTGCAAAATTCAAACACAACTGATATTTTTGCTGCTTTCCGTTACTGTGAATGAGACATGGATTTATCACTATACTCCAGAGACAAAACAGCAATCAAAACAGTGCACAGCGAAGGACGAATCAGCACCCCCCCCCCCCAAAAAAAAGTGTTCTGTCTGATGGAAAGGTTATAGAAACAGTGTTTTTAGAACGCTAAGGGAATTTTATTATTGGATTTTCTAGAAAAAGGCAGGACCATCAATGCTGAGTATTATGCTAATCTTTTGAATAAATTGCATTCCAAACCCAAAGAAAAAAGACCAGGTTTCACCAAGAAGAAAGACCTGTTTCACCATGACAATGCCTCCGTCCACAAGGCGTCATTGTGATGGCAAAACTTCCTGCAGATAAAAATTTTCCTTATGCACCCTATTTTCCTGACATGGTTACTTAGGAGTATAGTCTCTTCCCCAACCTGAAAAAATTAATGGATGGATGGAAATTCTCTTCGGACCCGAAGTAATCTCAGCGACAAATGCCTACTTTAAGGCCTTAGAAGACAGCTCGTACAGAGAAGGGATCTACGCTGCTTTATTTACGATGGCAGAGCTGGATTAAGATATAGATAGAGTATGCAACTATCTAAATATCCCAAAAGATTTTTTATACAATATTTTAAGGGTAATTTAATTTAGTTCATTTATTTGATTTATGAGGGTAAGACTGGATTGTTAAATTAGGAAAATAAACAGCTACCTAGATTCCCAGATATCTTTCTTTTTTAGGGTATTTTTTAAGGTAATCTGATTTAGTTCTTCTATTTGATTCACAAGGACAAGGCCAGTTTATCAAACAACAGACTCACCTGACACAGCAACACATAAAAGGACGCAGCAACACAAAGTCGTCAGACTTTTTTGACGTAGCAACAGCAGCCACTCACCCATACACGCTCGCCATAACGCTTGGCGCTACTCAAATACTCAAATGGATACAAGTACATTAGACTCAACAGCTAATAAATACATCATCGCTTAACAGCCATATCGTTCGTCTCACCTCCGACTCACTTGAGGGAGAATCTGTGGTGAAAGCTTATAAGCCGGTTAACAGCTACGCTACACGAGCAATTGCTTCTGTATTGTGGTCATGTTACTGGGCTACAAACCACAAGGTCCCAGATTCTATCCTCACCCATACCAATCCGCCACAATGCTAAGAATAAGAATCAAAAAGCTAATGATATTATATGCTAAGAATAAGAAGCAAAATTGCATTTCTAGGTAAAAATCCATAATTACAGTTATTATTAAACCTACAGGAATTAAAAGAAACTTTAATGTAATTTTCAATATTATTGCCAGCGATTTCAAACCATGGTCATTATAAAGTGAAATGTGGTATCTATGCTTAGAATAAGAATCAAAAAGCTAATGATAATATATGTTAAGAATAAGAAGCAAAGTCGCCTTCCTAGATAAAAATCCAAATTAATTATCTATTTTTATTGTTAAACCTACAGGATAAAAAACAAGATTTAAATGTAATTTTCGATATTATCATCAGTGATTTCGAGTCATGGCTATTATAAATTGAAATGTGATGTGTATGCTAAGAATGAGAAGCAAAAAGCTAATGCTAATGTATGCTTAGAATAACAAGTAAAATTGCATTCCTAGATAAAAATCCTTAAAATAGCTATTGTTAAATCTACAGGATAAAAGAGAAAACTGAAATGTAATTTTCGATATAATTATCAATGATTTTGTGGCATGGCCATTAACGCGAAATGTGATGTGTATGCTATTTATAAGAGACAAAAACTTCACGAGGAAACATATTCGTTATTTTTTAGCAGTTCAGAAAAAGGACTTTTGTAGCAGTTGCATTACACTTATCTTCTCTTTTGGATACTAGATGGCGATACCTGATTAAGCCATCCCATATGTAATCCCATAATGCATTGCGATTGTAATGAGAAGGAAATGTGACGCTGAAATGTGAAGCGCGCGCGTAAATGTCTTGTCTTTGTGTTTGTAATTGTTTAGTGTGTGAATGTGATTATTAAAGAAATGTTTCCTACAACATTCGTCCTGTTGCTTTCTGCACAGATCATAATAATCTACATACCACCACACTTTCCGTTTATATTAATGACGCTGAAATCGAAATGAAAGAACTGTTTTGACCCGCAGGCAGTTTAAAGCAATTAAAATTAACGCTATTGCATCCCTGGTGTCCCTCAAAAGTAAATGCACTTTTAAGTTTGCATGAAAGTGAATAATAAATAATTTTTTGAATGATGGTCAAATTAAATTACGGCATGTACATGTATGGTTTATTTTAGGTAATTTTCTGATTTTATGTAGACTTTAAAAAATTACGCTTATACATAATTGTATTTTAGAGAATTTTTTTTATTAATAAGTACTGTAATAACTAATTGAATATAAAGAAATTGCTAGGAACATGGCCAAATGCGCTTAATAAAATTTTCATGCTATCGTAATATTTTATAACTCGTGGGATTTAAATATTTTACGAATTTATTTTTGTAATGCCTAAGCTAATAAAATTTTTCATTCGCTTTGTCTGCGATCTTTTTCAGCAGTAGAAGATTTTTGACTAAACAAGCTAGAGAATTAATTGCCTACTGTTAAAATGAGGGGTCCGCCAACTTGTCGATTAAAGCCTGCTCTAAGTCTAGTTGCCAAATTATATTTGCAAAGTTGTCAAATTCTATGAAATTTAAAGCATTAGGTTACAAATGAGCAGGTTCTTACTTGTTTCATTATGTCAATTCAATTATTAAAGCATTTATAAGCACCATGCAGCAGTTCATATATAACTGCATTTAAGATATCTTTCTAAGTTTAAAAAGGTAGTTTTGAGACAAAATTCGCATTTTTTTCTAATGTTTTATTTTAAAACCCATTTATTTGAGTTTCCAAATCGGTGTTTGTTTTAATTTTACGATAAATAGAAACCAAAATATGTGGGTTTTTTTATAAACCTCTGTAGTTTAAAACGAAATCGGAAATAACAACCAGAAGTTGAATGTTTTCCAGCATTTTATCAAATTTTCTCTGAATTATAATTTATTTTATAATATGTTCTATCATCAAGCTACATGTATTAGAATACGTTTTGAGAAGTTTTTATACCGAAAGGATTGACAATTATATGCTTTTGAAAATTGCTTGTGTTTACAAAGCATTTTTAATAAAAGACAAATGAAAACTTCAAATGAAATTTTTGAAATTTTGCATATATGTTACCTTAAGTGTTCCAAATGCAAGGATCTAGGGATATAACTTTTAACTGAGTAGTTTTTGTTTTAGAGCTACGTAATGTAATTTTCAACAACGAATTTTGTGAAATTTTCAATACAGAAGTACTCTATTAACTGTAACGTTTTTGAAAATGTACACATTTCTTAGATTCTAATTCATTCCCTTCACCATAGCTGTAAGTATGTCGTGTAAAAAAATAATTGGAATATGTGCAATAGAATTTTTTTGTATTGTTTTGCTTTTTGTTGCAATCTTCACTATTTTTTGCTCGAATTGACACATTTAAACAGAATCTCAATTGGCACGGAATTTCCTGATCAATATTTTTCATTATTTGCAATCACACTGTTCCAAAAAAATGAATTGAAATAGTTCGTTAGAGGCAGTTTTCAAAAATTTGTCTCCGTAGGTAGATAGAGATCTTAAATGATAATGCACAGTTACCGTTTCATGCGCATTATATTTTCACTACATTATTAAATTAATTAACCTAAAATAAATCCTTAATTTTTTAATTAAATAAAAAGCGTGTAATTAAATTTGCAACCATTTAAAGAGCGGCACCTTAAAGTAAGGTGGCACAACATACCGAAATATGCCATTGCATTTTTGTCCCTTACCAACAGGCAACAAACGAAGTTGGAAATGCTTCTCAGACATTTTAGTTCATTCTAGCATAAAAACTTACTGCCCTTAAGTTACTAAACAGCATGAAATAATCTTAAAAGTTCCATCATTTATTTTTCAGGTCGAAAATTTCGACCTTATGCATACACTGAAATGAATCAAAAGCATAAACGTCAACTGAAGACCCATCCCGGTTCTTAAGAGATATCGCATATTGCTAGCTGCCTAACAGCCGTAACGCACTCAACAAATACTCTCGGAGTGGGGGAAAAAAAGACCGACCTTGAGTGAATATGCGCTTGCGTAAGGCTTCAATAAGCAAAGACAGAGACAGAACCTGAGAAGTAATTGGAGAAGAAAGTGCATCGTGGGTTGGCCTCAATGTAAAAAGCAATTTAACACAAAATGGATGTGGCGCAATTTTTATTCAAATGCTTCGCAAATCATAATTCTTTATGCACGTGGTTACTCTGTTACCGAGAGCCCATATAAGTGGGAAGATATTCTTTTTTGGTAGAAAATTTAATACTTTCATAGATGATGTATGGGCTCAGTGAAAGGATTGCCGGCTTAGTGTTTAAGCTCATGTTTCAAATGCACAAGAATCATATTTAGTCTGAAAGCTTTCCACCCTCTTATTAAAGAAGTATTGCGAAATCCTCAGCTGTAGTTTCATGAAAATTGTTGATGACTTATAAAATGTATGGCAACAAAAGCAAGATGTAAAATATTGATCCGTTTTAAAGTTGACAGATTTATCGAGCAATTGCTTAAGTCAAAGAAAAGAACTGAAACACGGATTCAAAGGAAGGTCAGCTGTTTAATAGGAAGATAAGCTGTTTGTTGTTAAAAGTATAAAATATCAGATAGAATATATCCAACTGAAATAAATATAAATAATTGTATTAAAGGACAGTGAAAAAATATGATTAAAAAATGAAAAAACTGCGTGATTTGCATAAGCAATGGAGTTAGTTCGTGCGCACGTGATATATATCAAGCGCGGAATGTCAGTTTACTTTTTGAAACGATTTAGCATAATTTAATGATTATATCTTTAAGCTTTGCTGGTCACTAAATGATTACAAATTGTTTAATGAGTTGCATTATAATGTTTGTCATGTAGTTGAAATTTCTTTCTGAAAAATCTATCAGTTAAAAAAGGCGATAAAAAATAGCAATAAATAAATAAATTGATAAATGAAAATTGACGAAAATTGCTATATATCATGAAGAACGACAAAGTGAACATTCTGTTTTGTAACTTCACAAACAAAAGTCCTCCTTTGCATGTGCTAATTAAAAATCCTCATATACGAAATATTAAGATAAGTTCATTTAATTAAAGGGAAAAATAATATAATATAAATAAATAAATAATATAAATTTTTTACTTTCTTTCATATCATATATAGAGAAAGTATTGTAATCATTTAAAAAATTCAAATTCGAGATTTTGATGAATCTTCAAGTTTAAGAACTTTCCGAGTTCAATAAACCAATTTTTTAAATTATATCTGTCTGTGACAAATATAATTCAAAGACGTTTGCAAATGGATGGAATTTGGTCTATGCTCTTTAAATCGAATTTATATATTTTTATCAAATTTTAAGCAAATTCCGCTCGGTGCCGCGGTGTCCTGGTGGAAAGGTCTCGGCTTCTGAACCGGAGGGTTTCAAGTTCGAGACCCGACTTCACCGAAGAATCGTCGTGTAAGCGGGTCTGGAGTACGTTAAAACGTCTGGGCCAAGTGTCCCCCAGCTGGTATGGTATGATGTGGTGTGGAGAGGGGGATGCCAGCTCGGATTTCGTCATCGTCATTTGACCGAGGATCAAAATTACGAGATCCGTCCCAAAATAGCCCTACTGTGGCTTTAAAACAGGATATTAATCTAACTAAACTAAACGAACTCCCTTCCCAGGATGTTTGCCTGCCCAGCTGCTCGAATATAAGTTAACAAGATAACTACGAAGCAAAGAGAGTTGGACGAATAAAATTCGGTTCAAAAAAGTAACTATTTATAGTGTAGAGACTTATCAAATTTTGAGCCAAAGCCAGCAAAGAATTGACCGTTTGTTAGTCTATACTTTCAGAAGCATATTAAGGTGATAATTAAAAAACGCAATGACTTAAATATATCATATTTGGCACGTTATTTTGCGACTACATTTGTCATTCCATGTCAAATTTTGGTTTCATTCGGTTGGAAAAATCTAATTTGATCCCTAAAATCTAAATTTGATCCTAAGATCACATAAATTAAATTGTTGTTCTTGTAACATGGCACTTTTCAAGCCCGCTGACAGTTATCTGTCAGTAATTTCAGCCGAATTAGCGTCTCCTTTTTTCTCAGCAGCACCAACTAAGGCCAATAGTACGGCTTAGCGACTTACACGTCACAACCCTTTTTACGGGGCGGACTTCTGTCATGCATTTCATTCACTCATCCATAGATCGTAATTTAGACCTGAATTAGAGAACGATCATCTTTGAACCAGTACACCCTTTGGTGTTACTCTCAACTTAGAGGTCTTTGTGACTACGACAGATTTATGCTGGCGCACAAGGAGAGTCTTCGGCCGGCCTCGCAACGCAAAGGATGAGTATCCGACGCCCTACCAACCAGGCTATCACAGTCACGTAAATTAAGTAAAAATGTTAAATTCACTTCAAAAGTTAATTTTTCGTTATTATTATACGCCGATCCCAGGCAAGGGGTTCTCCGCCTTAAGCATTTTTTGTGGGAGCAGGGTGTCACATAACACCTTTGTTAGAGATTATGTATTACTTTTGTTTTGTTTTGGAGGAGACCACGAATTAATCACTAAAACTGAGTCAAAATTATAGTAATGCATTAATAGAAGAAAATACATTATCAAATAAGAGCTTTGAAAGAAGTTGAAAGGAAATATTAGCAATAATTTTCCATTTGGTCCATGAAGGAAGAATACAATGTATCAGCATCGCACGCCGGTAAATCAGCGAGTTTAAACATAAAAAATAGAATCTGTCTCAATTGCTAAACGCAAAGATGAAAGTTGGGTTTCCGCCAATAAAGATGTATACCAAAACGGAGCGGGATATTTTTAACTTTTTCCAATGTTACCGACGGCTGCAGATGATCTATGTGCACATTTTATGCTGAAGAAACATATGTCAGATATATACTGAGGAAAATTTCTCCTTCTCTTCGAGAAGTTGTTTTCAATTTTATTAAGATCTGAGGTAAACTGTTAAATTTATTCCTTATAAGCTCTTCGTGTTTGTGGTTTATAATATTTACATATGGATTAAAAAACATAGACACAGGCATATTATCAACAGATAAGAATGTTTTTTCCTCTATTTTTTTAAAATTTGCTTCATATTGAGCGTCTTATGTCTAATTTCATTGTGTGGAAAATATAAATATAGATGAGGAATAACGCATTATTCGTTCGTCGACTTTCTCTAAACGTGCTACATAGAGTGTTTCATGTTTAACTTCGTAGTGTAGAAATTATAAGTAGAAGTATGTAATAATATCTTCTCATTACATCGACTTCCTCTAAATTTGCAGTATTGAGGTTTTTTTTATGTTTGATTTCGAAGTGTAGAAATTATAAATATAAGCACGCATTATTATATTGTTTTTTCCTTAGACTCTCTCTACATTTGCACCCTATTGAGCGTTTTATGTTTAATTTCGTAGTGTAGAAACTATAAATAATGGTACGTAATAATGTATTGTTCTTCCGTCGATTTCCTCTAAACTTCCACCATATTGAACATTTTACTTTTAATTTCACAGTGTAGTAGATATATGAATAGATATTTAACATTGATATTAATCGAGCATGGATATTGAAACTCTTATTTTTAACTTCGAGAGTCTGAAATGTGAAATAAATATGCTAGTATGAAGAGTTCGTATCAAATTTCTTTATCTAATTTGCGCTGTTGAATTAATGAATTCATATACTTTGGAATAGACAAATCAATTGACAGACAGCTTTTCAACAATTTGGGCCATGATCCATATAATTTTCGACAGCAAAATTATATATATATATATATATATATATATATATATATATATATATATATGGATAGATTCAAATATTTTGTGGTCATAGATTATGGACATCAAGAGGTTCCATTTTTAAAAATATGTTCAATAACATTTCACGTTTCAACACATTTTTAGAATGCTTATGATTAATTTTGTTCTATTATTTTCTTTTATTATTTTTGAAATTATGTGTTTATTTTTAATTATATATTATGACTCCATATTCCTTGTCATTCATGTTTGTATACAATCTTATTGAAATGGTTGTTTTTTTTAAATAATAATTTTCATAACTAAAGGAACATAATGAAATATATAAAGACTAAGCCAATTACACTTGATAAATTATTAACACTATCATAATATTTTACCTGTCAGAGATTTTGTATTTTTTATAAACTTATTTATTTGACAAATAGAAAAATATAAATTTTTTAACTGGCCTCCTCTCAGTCTAGCAGCCCTGGGCAGCTAGCTGCCAAATTGAATATCTGTCACTGACTATATGCCAGTTCTCATAAACAGAACTTGTTGTGTTTTTGAATAATCATATTCCCAGACAGAAAAGGATAGTTTAAAAAATGAATTTTATTTTTCAGATTTAGGAGGTCGAAAATGTGACTGCAATACTTTTTTCAATTATATTTCTCATATACAAAAGCATAAATAAAAACAACCATTAAAACTTATTTCATTTTGCTTATCATTCAGAAAAAGAAATGAACACCAATTCCTTTGTATTTTGCATAACTGTTACGAAATCTAGAATCTAATAAAACAAATATTAGAAAAAAGTACCTTGAAAGAAAGAATAAGAAAGAGGATTTTTTATTTTTACTAATGTGCAGCATCTTTGCGCAATATAATAGTTCTGGCAACCGTTCGGTTGACCCACAATGTCAATCGATATCAATATTTGCGTAAGATGAAATGCAGCTTAATAGTCGAACCCACTCTCAACCTCGATTATGAAGATTCCAAATCATTACTGGAACTGGAAGATGATTCAGGCATTCCCTGTTCTTACCGGTTTACACGAGACCATCAAAATTGGAAGTGTTTGTTTAAGGTGTAGGAGTTAAAGGTATTTGGCTTAATGAAATGTAAATATATTTGATTCTTTATCTTTTGTTTTCGTTTATTTGTGATTAGGGGGTAAATTATAATTTTTTCAATTATGTTTTGAAATATGGGATTTTAAGTGGCAGATTCTCCATTGAGTCAAAGCAAGGGAACTTTTAACGGCTAAGCGGAAAGGGAGTCAGCTGTTGTGATTGTTTATTTGTATAATGTTGGGAGATTTATGAATATGAAGTCATAGACTTTATGGAAAGCAAAAACAATTTATCAACAGAAGCAGATGTCGTAATTTATTAGCATAAACAGAAAAGGATAATAAAAGTTTTTTATCTGTTAGTTAGTATTTTATCTGTATTTAAAAGTGTTTTGTTAAGTGTTAAAGACACAACACATTATTGAATAAATATAAAGGTTTTTTTACAGAATAAAAAAATTGAATTGTGTTCTTTTTTAACATAAGCCCCCAAAATGTTTAAAACATAAAATGTTTTAGAATTAGCAATTAAACTTTAAACAATTTTTTTGTAAAGCAGTGTAGAGATGATATATATATATATAATGGACAAAGTGTTCCAAAAGTTCTTGAGGCAATTTAAAATTAAATATAAAATTAATTAATTATTATAAGAAAGTGTGGTTTGTTTGAAAATTCTTATCAAGCTGTAAAATTTTCTCCCCATAAATAAAAAAAAAAAATCCTGTTCCGAATTGTTATATAATTGATATATTAACTAAAAAAAAAACCTGTTTAAATGCATAAGATAAACTCTTAGAGAATTTATTCGAGTAAAAGCGTTTTTAAACATTTACTTGGCACAATCGACTATTGTATTTCATCTGTGCATTTGAATTTTAATTAGAATTATAGTTTAGATACAATGAATAATTAAAAATCATTAATTAAAGTAGAAATAATTAATTTTTTAATAATATGCTGAAATATAGACAATTTATTATTTAATAACGTTTTATTCCATTACATTCCACTTGACAGATCATGTAAAATAATAATTTTTAATATTTTATTTGATTAAGTTTATTGTTTCTTTACATATTTCGCTTATAATTAAATATTTTTATTTATAAGTACAAAAATTATTAATTAACATTTATGGTTATTTTTCAACGATTTCTAATGCTTTTTTCAACAATTTAAATTCTTCAATGCTTAAATGATAATTTATTTCATTATATTTGTCTGTTAGCATTGATTGTATGAAAAACTAGATTAAGTGAGACATTTGTATTTAATTTGTAAACCCTGAAAATCTCATGTATAAACAAAACACAATAAACAGTGGCATTTATGCTGGTTTCATATGCCCTCCCCTTTCCATCTTTGAAGTACAGAGCCACCTATGGGCGAAATTAGGAATCAAATTATCATATTAGAGGAAAAGAAAATGTCACTCCACTAAGAGAATTTTGTTTCTTATATTTTCTTCTGATGAGATTTTTTGAAATTACCTTAAGAAAAAGTAAAAACGAGAAATCGCCAGAGGGAGTGGTTTCCCAAAAACTTTCTCGTATGCTCTCTAATGAAGTTGTTATCCAAGAGAACACCTTGCATAGCATTGGTTATACAATAGTTAAGAAAAATTAACCTTTGGTGTAAAATTAAAATTTTTACTGACTCTATCGTGTTATCCTTGGCGAGTTATTTGGCGATTAATCCCTTGCATGCGGTTAATATTATCCGAAAATCGAATGTGTGATTCGGATGCGTTTTTCCCAGCCAACGGAAATAAAAATTTGATACAGAATTACACTTTTAATTGCAAAAATCTCAAGCCAAAATTGCTACGATTAAGTCATTTCGGTTGTGATTTATTGCGCTTACACGTTTCTGAAAATACAGATCGACAGACGGTCAACCTTTTGTTGGATTTGTCTTAAAATTGTCCACATTATAGACAATAAATCTGTGAACCGAATACTACTTATGTTGTTCTTTTTGTTTCGTAATTATAGTATTAAATTATATCTGAACAGCCAGTAGACAGACTTTCTCTGCGCGGACTTTGCTAAAAATTTGATAAAAATCTAGAAATTTGTCATAAAGACTATATATTAATATTTTCTGTCTAGATCAATGTGTTTATGAATTATCTTTATCACAGACCGACAGACTAACATTTTTCAAAACCGCCTTTTTCGTATTCCAGGATGTCCTAAAAAAAATCTCGAGTTCAAATTTTTTTGACGATCGCTATACGTTCTCTATACTACATATATTGGAAAGTTAAAAATAAAAACAAGAAATAAAAAAAAATAATGATTGATAATCAATTAATTACTAAGGAATTTTAACTACCTTTAGGAGATTTTATTTTTATATTATTACCAAATGTAAACAAAAACATCTTCGTATCCTCATTATAAATGAAAACCTTATTTGGAAGTAAAGGAGAAATATTAGCAGAGAATATTTTGTGAAATGTGTTCACTGACAATCATGTTTTCATTCTAAAAGATAATAAGTTTAAAAAATATGAAAAAAAATCCAAGAATGAATGCACGCTATTATGTATGCTCTAAAACCTGAAAAATAATTTTATTCAAAAATATAGAAATTAAAATGCAAATATAAAATTTTCAGACACTGATAGAAATCCTCGACGTAAATTGGAATCTGAGGAACATTTATAATTAGTTTTAATATTTAATGTACTTTCTGTATGATTCTCATTCAGACATTATAATATTTATTTTTATTATATTTATTCTTTTACAAATGATGACGAAAATAATGAAAACATGCTGTCATTAATGGGCTAAAAACTAGTGCATAATTTCATTCAAAAATATGTCAACTAAAACAAAATTATGAAGTTTTGTGATTTCAATCTAAATATTCTATGCAAATTAGAATCTTAAAAATATTTATGTTTTTAATTTTTAATGAATCGTTAGTAATATTCTTTTTTATGATATTCGATGTTGTTTAAAATATATAACTGATTATTTCTAGTGTATCCTGTTTTTATAATTTGATTTTCACCTCCTCATTTTTTTATAATTCACTTCCTGTATTCAAATGCTGGGCCGGATTAAGCCCTCTAGGGTCCCTTTGGTAATAAATCTCTCGGAGGCTTCCTATTGCCTTTTACAACTTTCGAAATCAGATGTTTTAAATTTTATTTTAAATTCAATTTCTATTTTAGTTTCAAGTAACAAATTGAAACAACAAAACATGTAATTTCAAATCATTTTCAAGAAAATTGATTTTAATGTCTAGCCTATAAAAAATTAAATATAATTTTAAACTAAATGGCAAAACATAAATAAAACATTTTAACAAAATCTGGATATTATTTGATATTAGGATCAGATATTCTTTTTAAAAATATTAAGCTACATACTTTGTTTAGAATTATAAAACAAAATAAAACAATACTTGCAATAGGTACGAAATTAGGAATGTTTACAAAAGTTAAATGATACAAAGTTTTATCTGAAAAAATATGAATGCCTGACCCTTCTAAATTAAACGCCTTTGCCCTCCTCCCGATTTGCAGGCCCCTAGACAGTTGCCTAATTTTGCTTATTTATTAATCCATATGATTATACATAAACTTTACACAAGAGCTAATTCCTTGGCTCTTGTAACCATTTTCGTCGAACTGGTATTCCTAATTAGGTCCAAAACAAGGCTCTAAAAATGCAAAATTATTTAAGAACAAGGAGATTATAAATTTTTTTTATCAATATATCACCTTTTGGGTTTTTTTCTAAAGAAATGAAAGCATCTATTACAATTTATGGCGTGAAAATTAGGTGATGAAAAAGTTATAAGGTTATTTATGCCGAAGTTTCTAGCTTAACTCCGCGTCAGTTTAGCTCTTAACCGCATTCCATTAACACACCTTTATTTCTTTTGAGCACGGGTGAAGTGTGGATAACCCTTTAAATCCTAGCCTTTAAACTAATGTCATAATTCAATTTGTTTCTTGCATTCTAATGTCTGAAAGCTATGCGAGATGAATGTTGTTCGGCTCCATTTGACTTAAAAAGTTTCACGCTATTTTATCAAATTTGCATTTCATTTTGCATCTTTTAATAAAGGTTAAATGCATAAAGATTTTGACATATAAAATTCTGTTTACTTAGTTATTATTTTTTTAAAGGCTAAATATTTTTTTAATTAAAGGTGATTCGGATTTTTTGACCGGTATATCATAGAAAAATAATGTTTTAGATTTGATTCATCTGGCTTTTATTTTATTTTTTAAGATTTGCTCTTAGTTATGTCGCAGTGACAGAATATACGCACACACAAAAAAATAGTTATTATCGCCTCAAAGTATGAGTATTAATTTAATAATGAATGCAGGGAAAGTAATATTATATATAATTATACGTTATAAAATATAATTTAAATTATTTTTAAATATTCATTAAACTAAAGGGCATATTGTTCAGAAATAAATTCGATATCATTGAAAGCTTTTTTTTAAATTTTAAAGCCATTGCTGAATTAACGAAGACTAAAATAAAATGGATGCATTAAGGAATTAAATATGTGGACAATGGGATGTTGAAGAGATGGATAAAATATGTGGACTATGGGATGTTGAAGAGATAGATTAAATACATGGATTATAAGATGTTGAAGGGATGGATAAAATATGTGGACTATGGGATGTTGAAGAGATGGATAAAATATATGGACTATGGG
>JAPMOR010090673.1:92727-103833 GCA_026543865.1 Argiope aurantia | reverse complement strand
AAGAGATGGATAAAATATATGGACTATGGGATGTTGAAGAGATGGATTGAATACATGGATTATAAGATGTTGAAGGGATGGATAAAATATGTGGACTATGGAATGTTAAAGAGATGGATAAAATATGTGGACTATGGGATGTTGAAGAGATGCATAAAATATGTGGACTATGGATGTTGAAGCGATGGATAAAATATATGGACTATGGGATGTTGAAGAGATGGATAAAATACATGGATTATAAGATGTTGAAGGGATGGATTAAATACATGGATTATAAGATGTTGAAGGGATGGAATAAATATATGGAATATGAATGAAATATATGAAGAATTATTGAAAATATTGTTTCCGATATATATGGGGGAAAACAGGTGAGTATTGTTGAAAAGATTGGAAACTTTCATTTTATCCGATTGAATAATTTGTTTCAAATATCTGTATGAAATTAAATTATAAATAGAAAATGTACGGAATGAAAAATGTAAAAAGAAATTCGTTATAGGTTGTCTATTTCGTTAAAATGTTGAAATGTGTGTATTTTTTCTGAATATATGTTAGTTTATATTGTAAATGTAATATTACTTATTAATCATTAAATGTTTAATGCAGATAAAGAGCATTTATTTTATCTTAGAAAACTCAGCATCAATAAGAAAGATAATCAAATTTTAAAAAAATGTTTCGCATTAGTTAAATTATCTGTTTTTTCTTAGTCATTGCGTATGCAGAAAGACAAAGACAGAGCAATATCGGCGATTAATTATCATTAGATATTTCTTTGATATATGATTGGAGATAAGAATAAAATTAATAATATCTATTTGTGAAACTTTTATAACTTCCTTTATGAACATTTCACTTTCTATACATAATTTTGAGCTATTTATACCACTATTCCTTTGATCCATTAGCGAATGTAAAGGTGACGGATCACTATAAATGTGACCAATGTAGAGTAGGGGGAAAAACACAGATTAGACTGCAAAGAATTTATAAAGTCCCATTATGTTCAAAGCATTCGCAAACTCCTCGGCATTAATTGACTTTTAAATTTCTTTTTTTTCAAAACCTTTTTTATTGTTTTGTAATAAAATATACTTTACATGCATTTTCTTTCTTTTTTTTCATAAAATGTTGTTTGAAAAATAAATCAATATTTCCCAGAATTATTTGCTAGTAGTAATATTTGTACCAGAAGGAATATAACTGTAAATCTGTTAATGTCCAATCCATTCATTTGTTTATTTCTAAAAATCATGATATTAATAAATGACATTATAAAATACAAAGATATTTTTATATTATATTAACGAAAATATATATATATATATATATATATATATATATATATATATATATATATAATCCCATCTGAAAAAGAATTCTTGTTACTCTGATCTCTCTTTATGAGCATGTATTAAAAAAAGTAGAAAGAGATAGATAGACTTGTAGTTCGCAGCCGAGTAACAAAACCAGAATACAAAAGCAATTGCTCGTGTAGCGTAGCTGTTAATTGGCTTATAAACTTTCACCACAGACTAATGCAATTTCATAAAAGGTCATTTAGTTGAAAGTGTACAGGGTAGTTATAGTTGAACTTCCCCTATAAACAGCATCCTACAACGCAAGCGGATGAACAGATTGCATTGAAATTTGGTATATAGGCTATACACAAGATGCGCTCACGGAATTTCGAAAAAAAAAAATTAGTTCCAAAATGTCTACCAGAGGGCGTCTTTTCCGAAAAAACATTAATTTTAACATAATAAACGATCAAAACGGAATACAGAAACAATATTAACAACCCAGGACAAGAATTGTGAGTAATAAAATGTAAAACCGGGAAAAGCTGTCAATTCTAGGGATAAAAAAAATGTCGAGATTTGCATGCTTGCGAAGAAGAGGAAGCTTTATGCAAAACAGGCTAAGATAAGAAACGTTTGTAGTCGTTGTCATGTGTCATATCGACGTTTCCGGCTGTAATGATGAAGGTATCTTATTGCGACAGTGTTGCGACATTGAATTACTTAAAAAATTCCATAACACTTTATGTACGAAGCGTCACAACTGATCAGTTACGATCTGCTGTTGAATGCACTGTCCATCGATTCGAAATTTTGCAGGCGAATGAGGGTGTTCACATGAAGCACCTTTCCCTACATCATCTTGGACACGATTAACAACTGCTCCTCTTGCACAATTTCGGCCTAATCTGTTCTTGTTTCTGCAGACTGAACTATTTTTCTCAAACAGCGTACTGTTATTTGTTTTCTTACCTTTACTTAATATGGTTCAATGACAAGGTGATAAGAAACTTGTCAATAAATGATAATATTGTTTCTTGTTTCAGTTTTTGTCGTTTAGTGTGTTAAAATTAATTTTTTTTCTGGATAAAGTATTTTCTGGTGGATATTTTGGAACTAATTTTTTTTTTCGAAATTCTGTGAGCGCATCTCGTGTATAGTCTATATATCGAATTTCGTTTCAATCCGTTTGCGTTGTAGGATGCTGTATATAGGGCAAGTTTATTTATAACCACCTTATAGATTTCTATTAAATTCTGGACAAAATAAGTTAGCAGGAAGTTTGTCTATCTATTCAAAACAATATCTAGTAAAAACGCTAATGATAATTTCATTAAAGTATGAAATTTAGAACATACTTTAAGGTATATTCGGGATGAAAATAGTGAAAGTTATGAATTTTTGTATAAAAAAGATTGTAAAAACATTTATGAAATCAAAGTATACCAGTTAAAGGGTAATAGGTTTTTAAAAATAAAAACTGAGAAAAAAATATTTTTTTATGGTCAAAAAGAAAATAAAGCAAAAATTATTTATTTTGAGAAAATAGCATCTGAAGATGTAAAATAGTATTAAAACATATCTAAGTACAAACATAACATTCAGTGAAACCTCCAAAAAATATACTTAGGAACCAAATATTATACTTCAAATGGTTTTATACAAAAAATTATACAAACGTTAATAAAATTAAATAAAAAAATCGAATTTAAAGCGTAGTCTTTTATGAAAACTTTTTAACGTAGCAGATATGTATCAAGTTTTGCACCAATTTCATTAAACTTTTGACGGTTTTCTCTCTGTATGCTTGCATGTATAACTCAAGAATGAAGAAACTGAGAAAAATGCAATTTAATTTTTAATCTTGTCGCCAAAATTGGACCTGTATTGAATTTTGGACTTGATAGGTTAAAAAGCAAACGTTTGAATGCTATTACGAAAAGCATCAAACTGAGGTAATACGTAAGAGAAAACTGAGAGAAGAACATTCTGGCTAGTTTAAATTACAAACAATAATATTAAAGAACAATATTTGTTCAATGTATCACTTATTTTTTTAAAAAATCTTTCTCAACAATAATATGTAAAAATTTGGATCTAAATGGTTGCAATTATTGATTTGGAATGCTTGGAATAATATATAATTTATAATATCGTCGGTATAAAATCTTCAGTCATTACATCAAGAATTGAACTAGAAGTACTACAGTGTAAGAAAATTTAATCTATGATTTCGCTTTTTGCTGTTGTTTTAATCATTATATAACAAATACGAGAAAATAAATTTGCATTTTGATAGTAGTTCGTACAAAAAAAAGCATTGAATTTGTTAACCTTTTCCATCTTATTTCGCATTCAGGTAATTGAGTCATGAAGATAATTGAAATAAAATTTTGAACGTTACAAGAGAGATTCAATTAGAATGACGGGCATAAAATGCTGCCCACTGAAATGCTGTTCAAATTACAAAAGACGTAAATCAGTGTGGGTGAACACAATTTTCCCGTCACTTATCAAGATGCGACATTTATGTCAGAGAATAAATACAATTGTGTATATATTCACAGTCACTTCATCACCTTTGGCCCGGCGACAAATTCATACAGCAGGCAAAGAGTCTTTTTGCGTTCCAAATTAAAATGTACTTTCATATCACAAGCCTAACATAACCCAGTATAAAGAAATTTAGTATAAACCTTTTTGTTATGAAATATTATTTAATTGCTTAAAAAGGAAAATCATATTTCTGTAATATCCATTACCTTGTATTTTAAGCATTAATATCTCATTAATATATTATTTACTAAAAATTTTACAGTTGAAAATATATTGCATTTTAACATTTCTATGAGAGGCGTTATTTATATGAAAAAAAAAACAAGAATATAAATGAGTTTCATCATTCCATTATCTAACTAATATTACGTCCTAAGGCTCTTTAATGCTAAAATCGATTCTTTATTAGTTTGTTTGAAAAATGACACTTCTGAAGAATGGAACTAAATAAATTGTTATATTGAGATTCGGAAAGAAATCAATCAGTTATTAAAAAATAGTTTATGTCAACATATAATTGTGCATATATTAAAGACCATTTCATAAAATTCTTCACATGTTAAAAAAGTATGCGTTTAAAATTATTGATATGAAAATCTTCAATTTATTGTGCCCCAGAAATCAAGGCTTTATGATTAAAACTATTCATCTCAAAGAAGAAGCACTTACTTTGTTCTTTTATTTTATTTTATTTTGTGGGACATTTAAGTTATAAATTTTTGTATTTGACACACAACGAAGAAATAAATCTAATAGTAAAATGAAATTAACTAATATTAGTAATAATTAATTAACAATTAATTAATTAACGATAAATTAATTAATAATTAATTAATTAACTAACTAAATGAATAGCGAGAATGTAAAATTAATTGATGGATGAGAGGGATAATGTTCAAAGGCTAAAATCAATTAATGGAAAATGGAGATTATCTACAAAAATTGATATTCTCTGATAAAAAAAGAGATTATCAATACAGATTAGAATGAATCAATGAAATATCTGTTAAGTCTAAAGTAATCTAATGGAAAAGAAAAACTATCTACACAGGCTAAAGTAATCTAATAAAAAATTCTCAAAAATAAGAGAAACTCTCTAAAAAATGTTTTAATTTTACATGGAAGGATTAACATTGGTTGAACATTCGATGCATAGTTCTGTAAGAGAAGCACATATCTGTTGAAAATGGAAAAAATGGAATTCTTTCGAATACGTCTAAACTGAAAAAGAGAATGGCAATAAAAAAATAATATTTATTGATGACCAAAAAGAGTGATAGAAATTTTGAAAACTTGTTTAAGAAAGGGATTTATAGATGCTGACAATTTTACATAGATGCCATGCTGCAAAAGCAGATATTCCCATTTAAGAAATGTTAATTTATGAAGAATTTCAGACGCATCTAGATGACATGAAAATGCTGTAAAATGGATCTTTTTGATTGATCTTCTACCACTTTCCTTTTGCCAAATGATAGAAGCGATTAAATAATCTTTGTAAAATTGGAATTTTAGCAAAAGTTGAGATGGGAAATTGATACATAAGAGGGAAAAACTAAACAGAAGAAGAGACGAAAAAAAGTATCCTATCCGATTACATTCTTTATATAATCAAAAAGATGTTTCGTTGGCAATAATTTAGAAATAGATACCTTTTTCTTTATTTATGTAACTTTCAAGTATACATTCTTGAAAACTAAATACAGTATTAAATTCTTGGAAAAATATAATCCAGTATTAAATACTTGGAAACTAAGTTCAGTATTAAATTCTTGGAAAAATATAATCCAGTATTAAATTCTTGGAAACTAAATCAAGTATTAAATTCTTGGAAAAATATAATCCAGATTAAATTCTTGGAAACTAAGTCCAGTATTAAATTCTTGGAAAAATATAATCCAGTATTAAATACTTGGAAACTAAATAGTGTATTAAATTCTTGGAAACTAAATCTAGTATTAAATTCTTGGAAACTAGATTCATTATTAAAATCTTGGGAAAAAAAATGAAGCAAGAAACAGATATCAGTTTAATGTCTTTAAAGTCAAATTCCTGCTAAATCACCTGACTAACTTCTTAGAGTTTTTGGTGTATTTATAAAAGCAGTGAATAATTGTACTTCTAAAACTATTAAACTTTTTTTCGACCGAGGCCCTTGGAATTTACGACCACCCACGTTTAAAGCCACCAAAAATGAATAATAAAATAAATAAAATGCAATTTAAGGTTGTATTACAATTTATAAAATGAAATAATCATATTATCTACAAATTTTATGCATATAGAGGCTGAGTTTCTTTGGTTTTATGAGCAATTTTTATTGCTCTTTGTATAAAAACATTGTTTAAAAGTATAGAACTTATCAGTCGGAACGGAATTCGGTTAGAAGGCGGGGGAGAATACGGTAAGCAGTGAATGAAAGGAAGAACACTACATATATCAATTTTATAGATCATGGAAATTAAGAAGTGGAATGGTAACGAGCAAGGCCAATCCAATAAAGCATTTAAATCCTCTGAATTTTATGTAAAATCCTGATTTATATTACATATAAATCGTTCAAAGAATAACGAACAGGCTTTGTAAATTGACATTTTAATAATAATTTTAAGACTGCTAAAGAGATTGTACATTTCACGACCTTTCGAACTACGTTACGTGAGCTACCATATAATCCATATCACTTGAAACAAAAAATTTAAATGTTGCAAGTAAAATTCAATTTGAATCACGAACATAAAATGCTACCCACTGAAAGAAAGCTTGTATTCAAATAATAAAAAGGGATTGTCCATGTAGTTGCCTATAATTTTCACACCACCTACCGCGATACGACATTTATATCGATGCATTGCAACATACCAGATGTTTTGGTGGTGAATGTTTTTGCTTTTGTGGATCATTTTTTCGTGTGCACAGACTGAAGTAACGGCCCACGCAGGGACAGTTTCCCAAATCGCATCTGGGACGAAAATTATTTATCTCTAATTTCTTAGAATTCGCCTTCACGAAACTCCTTGTCGTCGAACGCCAATTATTTCGCAAGAGACTTCCAGCTGGAGACAATCCATTTTGTCTAATGGGTGCTATTGCATGCGAGACGCCTTAGGTTCAAGTTGGTATTTCATGTTTCCGACTATTTTACCCACGCCATTGTTGTAAAAAAGTGCCGAACAACAATTGAATAGTTCTTCTAGTAATAATAAAAGACGAACGGATGAAGAAAAAAAAAATTCCTTTTTCTGAGTCTGTCGGATTGGCCTGTTCCTTCAGTACTTTCTTTGATTTGATGATTAGCTGGTAAAGTCCCTGCCGACAGAAGTTATCTTTCCACTCAATCACAACCACGTGTGCATAATCTGGAGATGGCGGTCCATTTTCTTTTATGATTGTAAATGTCACGCGAACAGAAACTGGAACACTTTTGAACGTGATCGCTCTCGCTTTCTTTTTATCCTCTTTCATCCATTCGTTAATAATGAGGAACATCCCATTACTTTCCTCTCGATGATAGTGAGAAATTTAAATAAAAATGGTAGAGTCGTTTTGCTTGATGCAAAAATTATACATCCAATTCAAATGAGCTCATTTGGGGTAAGGAGAAATGAATATCCATTGCCTTTCGTTGTTATTTCTTTTATGGAGACACGTGTATGAAGTATTCTTGATATAAATGAAACTTGTGCAATAGATTTGAGATCATTATATGGGGTGTTATTATCTAGAAAAGATGTTACATCATTTTATCTAGATGAGTATGGCATGATAAGGTTAAAAATGCAGATTTCCATTCCGGTTGTTTAAATATTCAAAAAATAAATGAAGCGTATATGTTACAGTTAAAGACCAAAATTAGTGAATGTCACTAATTTCTCATATCGTTGACATATATCAAATAGATCGGCGAAAAACCGAATATTTAATCATGTTTTTATATATTAGAACCAACGTCGATATGTATTGCCAAGCACAAATATGTTGTGGAAAGAGAAACCAACAGGGTGGACTCCCCCAAAATTTTCTTACATATTCTTTAACATATATGTTATCCTTATCCTGCAGGATGCTCCTGCATAAAATTGCAGGATTGGGTAAGGTTGTAAATATCTCGAGCTCCCAAATTTTTGTTTTTACACATGGGAACTAAGTGCTTCATAGCAAAGCAAATAAAACCTGTACTTATTATTAATTGCATGACTTTGTGGAGTATTATTTCGGAAATATCGATTTATGACATGAATCTAGCATGCGATCATTGATAGCTAATATCCTGTATTTAATTAATGTACAAACATGAGAAAATCAAAAATGTATTTTGAACTCTTTCATTCCTACCTATTGAAATTAAAATTTCACATAGGGCTAAAAATGTAGTTAACAAAATCACATAGAAAATTAATTTATTTTAGTCAATACGTTTTTAAGTTATTGCAGTTACATGCATGCGAAAAAATAGACCGACAGACTTCAACACTTTGTTTGATGTGATACAAAATTTTATAAAGATCTACGCTTTTATATGTACAAATTTTATCTGTTTTCTATTTGTTATTATTGAATTAACTCGTAGTCGGGCAGTCAGAGGGACAGATTTCCTCTGAACGGATGTTAAAAACTTAATAAAACTCTTCAAATTTCGTTTAAAGACCGTATACTAAATTTTATCCTTCTAGCTCAAAACAGTTTGAATTATCGCGCTCATAGAGAGACAAATATAATAGCAACAATGTGTTTTTTTCGAAATTAGAGAGATCTGAAGCTTGTAGATTCGTAAAAATCTCAAGTTCGAATTTTTTTATTCTTTCTCTTTGTATACTTTTTTGAGAAAAGGCAAAAATACATTAATCCATTTTTCATTTCTTTTTTTGATTTACTAACATCTAATTGTATGTGGACGAAATGAGTCAGTTCATAAGACAGGCAACCTTTATAAAATTTAATAAACAACGCAAAATACATATTTGATATTTATGCATGTTAGATTTTAATTTTTTGCTATATATAAAATGCTATATACATTTTTTTGTTATTCATATTGCCACATTGAAAAGAGGCAGTCGACTCTCCATGGCCAAATGGTCACAGCATTGATCTCATAATCAAGAGATCATAAATTCGAATGTCGCTAGAGACAATGTCATTCACAGTCTGTGTAAATATTTAATTCCTTGATATTATGTTTTCCTTTATTTCATGTTCCAGCAGATTCTGGACCTTTCTTTAATTTGCCAGATAAGTGTTCTGAACTTTTCTTACTGTCTCCTGAAAAGTATTCTGGAACTTTCCCTGTTAGTATAAAAGCAGAAGATTTGTCAGTCATTGTGTTCTGAATTCAGAGTTGAATTAATAAATTGGTTTAGCCCTGCTTCTTGTGTGTGTCATTGAGTTCCAGACTAGAGTACCTACGTGATAATATTAAGACGGCTAAACAGTAAAGATGACGCTATTGAAATGGTTTAGGTGAGTAATAATAAAAATCTGAAGGTGATATTTATAAATAATCGTTTGTCACTTTTCCGTTAAAATGGTACAAATCTTCGCCAAGCCAAAACACTGGCGCTATTTCTTGCCAAATTCTATATATCACCAAATATTTCTACTGGCGTTACATAAATATTAAGAAAATGTAAACCAAATCTTGACAGAGATCTTGATGTATTGACACTAGAATTACGCAAGTACGAAGCCAGAAATCGCCAAACTAAAATATTAATCTCAATTTGCCACCAAATATTGGCGACAATGTAGCAACACACTATAAATAGTAGCGAAATATTGGCGTCTGATAATAGAGAGCGTACGCTAATGCCTTTCTGATGTGAAATTATCTATGATTGAAATTATAATTCTGTATCTAATAAATAAAAGCTAAGTATTCACTATAATAGATATTTCATTTTACAAAATTGGCGTTATCTTATGTAAAATGTTTTGTTCTTTCATTACAATGCATGTGGCTTAGAATAATTAATTATAAGAAATTGTCATCTTTATAAAAATGCAATAAACTTCAAAAATTGATAATTAAATGAATAAAAATAAAATTTTCGTTTCCAACTATTGAATAGAAATAATCAATCAACGTCAATTTCAAAATCCTTAAAAAAATCGACAAAGAAAATTACGCATAATTCATTGCTTTTTTTTAACAACCAATAAACCAAATCACGATCCAAGCTTTCTTTTTATTACTATTATACCTATACCATAAAATTTTGATATTCTGTTCACACAGATTCTTAAATAGTGTTGACTCACTACCAATACATAGAAATCACTGTAACCATCTCTAATGAGGGGATGGTCAAATGGCTTCTCTTTATTCAAGAGGCATGTTTAAAATGTTAAGGTATCTTTAAAAAAACCGGTATGTTACAAAAAATATGTGCACTAAAAAGTAATCTGGTGGCTGAAAGTATGACTTTTGACCACTTAATCGACATCAATTAGAGATAGAGCAATGATAGGTCACTTCAGATTTGACTTTTCTGCATTTTTGGTGGTCGACGCCTTCAGCGATAAATGAGCGATGAAAAATGAGAAGAATGTTTCATTGCATACATTAAAAGCGAACTTGTAGACTTCAAAGTTTTACTAATGAGCTGAGGACAGTGAAATACCATTTTGAGGTTGTTAGTATTTAAATTATACTGCCCAGATTTGAGGGAATACTAAGATTCTTTTGCAGCAGACCGCGTAATTTTGAACAATGGCCGGATGACATTTCAGTTGCCAGTTCACTCTCCATATTTCGGAAAAATATTTTGCAATAATTTTTTAATTCATCTATATTTTATTAATTTGGACCAAAAAGTGGATTTCCTGAGAATGTAGCTTAAATGAACGGCGGAAATGATGAACCCGAAAAGTTTTCGCGTACTTTCTAGTGTAGGTGTAATCTCCGGTATAAAATTTTGGACTTTGGATTTTTATTTTTAGGAACCTGCTCAAAAGCGTTCTGTGTGAACATCATAGTATGACAAAAAGAAATCGAGTATGCCTTTTGGTCACGTTTTTTTCCGATCGAATGAAATCAAAATTTCACATACTATCATAATTTTAGTAATGAGATCATATACCAAAATTTCGCATACTATCATAATTTTAGTAATCAGATCATATACCAAAATTTCGCATACTATCATAATTTTAGTAATAAGATCATATACCAAAATTTATGATAGTCATATACCAAAATTTCGCATACTATCATAATTTTAGTAATAAGATCATATACCAACAT
>JAPMOR010090673.1:80228-92717 GCA_026543865.1 Argiope aurantia | reverse complement strand
ATATACCAACATTTCGCATACTATCATAATTTTAGTAATAAGATCATGCACTAAAATTCAATGATCTAAATCGTTGTATTCTTACAATCATATTTACATGAATAACCAGGGGAAGAGGTCTCCCCGAAACATGTCTCCATCAACTGAAACAAAAATATGACACAAAACTGACTTGTAGTCACAAAATCCCATATCTAATGTGATAAATTTACGTGATTGTATTTTTGAATTATCGTGTAATATTTATTCGAAAAGTCTAACGGACGGACTTCTTCTGAACAGATTTTATTCAAAATGCGATAGAAATATGCAAATTTGATATAAAGATCATATACCGAATTTCAAATGTCTGATTCAAAGCAATTTCAAATTATTTTTCCTATAAATAGACAAAGAGACATGAGATCATTGTCTAAAAATGTGTTTTTCGAATTCAGGGAGGTCTAAAACATGAAGACTCATCAAAATCTCGTGTTCGAATTCTTTCACAATGACTATACTTTCTCCATACTACATATACAAGAAAGAAAAAAATGTACAAAAGGTGAAACCTGCGGCAGATATAATTTAAAATTCTATAACAATCTTTACACAACAGATGCAAAATCTGCCCACAAATTTAATCCAATTAGCATGATAGTTTAAATAATAAGCATGATAACTCAAAATTTGATAGATCAAGTAATTTGATTAAATTACTTGATTTTGAATTCAAAACTCTAATTACTTATTATAATTATATGAATAAATTATGTTTTGTGCATAATTGGTCAATTTTTGTCTACGAATCAAGTCAATTTTTAATTCAGTCTGTCATAAAATGGCATCCAAAATACAAATAATACTCGATTGTCTGGTATTTATGTAATAGTCGTATCCGAGAGATTAATCGCAAAAGATTGCTGTCTCTTTCGTGACTATTGTTCGTTTTTGGCCTATTATTAATAATTTACAAACTTATTTATTAGAAAATATGAGAAAAGCTTAGGAGAGACCAAACTCGCTGGTTTTAAAATGTACATTAAATGTGTGTTCTTCCATAACCCAAGCTTTTATGCTACGTATGAAGCATTAAAGAATGTTAACTTGAAGAATGAAGTTTATGAAGTCGCATAAACTGTCAGAGATTTAAAAAAATACTTCAGAAAAATGAACAATTTTAAAACTACGTCTTTCTTATCGAAAGAGGGTAATTCTTCAATCCAGTAATCTAACCCTAATCTACTCTCCCAATTTTTGAAAATAATACATTCAGGAATTGTATCGAAACACAAAATATTTCCTATTAGTTCTACAATTAGTTGTCTGGATTTTTTTTTTAGCATAAAGCACCGATTTGACCCTGCTGCGTCAATCAAAATTAGTTCCGCAAAAACAATAAAAAAATCTATTCAAAATTTTTCACTAACCAATTTCGTAATATAGTTACATTGTTAACATTACATTGTTACAATATTTAAATTCTGAAAACACGCCCTCGTGATTTATTGTGACATCTCTTCTTCCAGTTTTCAAATCACCATTGAATTTTATTTAAAATGCATTTTAAAAGCATGATCAGTTGAAGAAAACATGGCAATCACCCCACAATCACTCTGAAAACGTTAAATAATGATCCCATAATGCGGAAAACGAAGCTACATTCAATGTTCATGGAGAAGATCAATAAATCACAGTATTTTCTCATCAAGTTTTACGCTCTACTTGCGCAGACCCATATTGTGACACCTGTTCGCCTGTTTGGGCGTCTTTTTGCCAGGAGGAAGCGGAATTTGGCATCGGAATCTTTTAAGTGAACTTTCCTCCTCTGAATTTTCCCGCTTTGTCTGCTAGATAGAATTATATGCACACAAAAAAAAAAGTCCGAAATTCGTTTTTATTTGAGGATTATTGTACCCAAAGCTGAATGCATTATTTTTCGTGAATATTTAAAAGATATTTTAAATAAAGACAAAAAAAAGTCATGATTTTGTAGCCTTTATTTTTTTTTTACTTTTTTGCACACGAAATATAAAAAAAGAAATTGTCATACTGTTGAAAATTTATTTAAGAAAAGTTAATAAAAAGTTATTCTAAATAAAGGCAAAAAAAAAAAAAAATCATGATTTTCAAGGTCTGCATTTTTTAAAAACTTTTTTGAACATGAAGTATAGGAAGAGGAAGTATCATAATCTTCAAAATTTATTTTAAATAAAAGTGAATTAAAAGTTATTTTAAACAAAGGCAAAAAAACCCCCCCAAAACAAACATAACTTTTGTCGTCGGCATTTTTTGTTTGTTTTTGTTTTGCTTTTTTTGGACACGAAATATAGGAAAGAGAAGGTATCATACTTTTCAAAATTCAGTTATTTTAAATAAAGGCAAAAAAAAAAAAAAAAAAAATCCAAAACCATAGGTTTTTTAGGAATTTTTACTTTTTTCGAATTATGCCCGTTTTTATATGAACTGAACTTTTCATAAACTGAAAGAATCAAACAAATGAAATTGGTAAATAGTCTTGAAATAAAAAAACTTTTATTTTCATAAAATTTTATGCAAAATCTCTCCAAAGTAAATCTGCTTCTCTATCCACGTGAAAATCTTAATTAAAAATGCTATGATCAAAAAAAAAATCGCACGTAAGCTCTGTCATAACTATTATTCGCGAAGAGCATGCAGTTAATAATGCAGGTTTTCATTGCTATCCTACAAAGCAACTGCTTTCTGCGAGCCCTCGTGGCCCAATGGATAAGGCATCGGTCTCCTAAACCGGGGATTGCGGGTTCGAGTCCCGCCGAGGGTAAATGTGTTCTTTTTTTCTCTAACATTCGAAAATATTATCCCCCTCCATCCTAATTCAACGTCTCTCCTGAAAAAGCTCACGTAAAAAAAAAATGTGAGCCAAAAAAATTTCCTGTTTATAAGTACCTGACCATTCAGACATTACATGAAACGAAAAAGCAGATGCTTTTGCAAAGACTGTTAGAATTCTCGCCTTTCATAGACTGAATTTTTCCCAAATCTATGATCGCCAATCTGCGAAAGAAATCCACCCAACAAAAACTAACTCATTGTTACTTTACTGTATATGAAGTAAAAGCATTGTAAAGTATTAAAAAGCGAAACTATTGTAATAATCAACTTCAGATTTTGATGTATCTCTTTGCCTCAAATCATTATCCTCGTAGCCAATATCGAGGTATAATTGGAAACTTCAACAACATCACTACCATCACTAAATGGAGTAGAAGCAGAGTTCAGGAAAGACTCACTGCATGTGTTATTTGTAAAATGATCGTAATTCCATTTTTCTTACGCGGATTCAATCCCTTGTGCATAAAGTGCAACGAAGACAGAGGCCGCGGTGGCCCGGTGGTAAGGTCTCGGCTTCGGAACCGGAGGGTTTCAGGTTCGAGACCCGATTCCACCGCAGAACCGTCGTATAAGGGGGTCTGTTGCACGTTAAATCAGTCCTGACCAAACGTCCTCCCACTGGTGTGGTGTGGTGTGGTGTGGAGAAGGGAGTGCCAGCTCAGGTGTCGTCCTCGTCATCTGACAGCGGTTCAAAATTTCGAGGTCCGTCCCAAAATAGCCCAAGTGTTGCTTCAAACGGGACGTTAATATAACTAAACGAAGGCAACGACATTTACCACATTCTATTAAAGTGCTCAAAGTATGCATTCTACAGAGCTGCGGTTTAGAACAAAAAACACTTAAAATTGAAGAACGGGACATCTCATTTGCCTTTCAATTGTCACAAGCTCTCGCATCAAGCATCTTTATTCGCGCTCTCAAATATTTCGATATCCACTTTCGGCAGCCATCCTTTGTCATCCTTTCATAACATCCCATCTTTGTCACCCATTCTTTCATAACATCCTTTTCACTATATCCACACCGTTTACATTCAAGTTCAACAGCCATATGTGGGACTTCGATGATAAAAATCTGAGCGCCCATACAGATCACGGCCATATTCAAAGCCTATAATTTGTTTTTATACAGGCAGGAAGAAATATAATATTCTTATTAGAGAGTATAAGAGAAAGTTTTGGGGAAACCACACCCTCTATAGTTTTTAATTAATTTTGGCAGCGGTAAGTAAAAGCCACAACCAATTAAATTAAATTTACTTGGCACCAAAGTCATAGATTAATAATAAATTTGTGATTCAGTTAGATTAAGGGAAGAGTCCCGAAATGCCTAATCTATTCTCTTTATTATTAGACGAAATAAGACGCAAAGCAAGACGTATCATTTAAATATTCCAGATTGACGAGGAGATAATGCTCCCTACGGTTTAATTTGAAATATTTGCGAATTCAGTTTCTGCTTGTTCTCTATTCGAGAGAGTTGTGTCAATCTCAATTACGTAGCCCATTTTTTAGTCTCATAATCTGTACAAGGAACAAACCTTATAATCTATTGAACAAATTCAAACTGCTGTGCAGTAGATATCAAATAGAATAAAAAACTGCAATGGAATATGGAGTCGCAAACCACGTAAAGCGGGGGAAAATATCGAATTTAAAGATGCTCGCAGATTGGACGTCAGGTTAGAATGATAAAAAGTACAATAGTAATCACAGAAGGTTTACTTGATTAATTATTAGAAAAGTTGTTACAGGTGGTGACTTCTGACGTCATTTCACGGTCTACAATGACAAGATTAAAAACGTTTCCGGACTTGCTCGAAGGCACCATTCATGCTTTTGATGTCGGCCGCAGCGACAATAACCGAGCTATGACATACTACATTGTAGATACATAATTGCATAGATGAGTGAATTAAGATATCTTACATAGCAGTGTCTTAAGTAGCACACGGAGTAAGATTTGATGAATGTGGAAGGCAAACAATGTGTCATCATACTTATCCTTCTTGGGTATATAGTACCGAGTTGATTACGCGCTCGCGGGGCGAATCTGCAGAGGCACTATCATATAAGAACTCCATGCCTTAATGCATTATGGCAAGTATACTTTGCAGTATTTCTAGGAGGATGTGTAGCATTAAAACTAGGTACGTTGCCCCATTCAGGGTTTCGGGTAGCAAATATAGCTCTATGAGATAATTAAAGCGAATTCCTACCTACATGTTAAATCTATACCTCTATTGAACTTCCCGCGCTTTCATTATCCTTTATCCACATTTGTGCATTTGTGTGCGATTCCTTCTGGATTTAAAACCTATGTACGTTTAGATGTACTATTAACAGTAGTCTGCCTTTTATCATCTATCGTTTAAGAGAAATATAGAAAAATTGAAAATTGATAGAACTCTCCCAGGCTCAAGAGCTGCGCCGTTTTACCAATTTTATTCGCCAATTAAATTTATAATTTTTCCTGCATATTAAATAATTGTAACGCTATATTTTCATTGTATAATTTAATATAGTGCTTTCCTTTGTTGTGATAAAATTTAGTTCATCGATTAATATGAGGGGCGATGAGCTGGTCGCTGAAGGTGGCTAATATAGATATTATATTTTTTTATATTTTCTTTTCAGCTAAATGTTATTTACTAAATCAAGGGAATTTTAAAAGAAAAATTAAACTTTTATTTCGAAACTGATAAGAAAGCTCTTTAGTTACTACGCAGCGTAAGACGAAGTGTAATTAGATGACAATGCAATAAGTTCTTCAAATGATGCCGACGAATGTTAGAATGTTAAAAATTATATGTAAGGCTTTTAAAATAATTTTATAAGATATTAATCATAGTTTGAATTTGAAAATGAGTTTATTGAAATAAACAGGAAAGATAAATAAAACTAAAAGATTAGACTGGAATTAAAATACAACTAATTTTCTCAGCTAAAGGGAAAGTCATCTAAAGCGTTTATTATTTTAAAGCAATCGCCTTTGACGACCAGCTAGTTCACAAAATCTTAATGGTTGCTGAAATTTTAAATAAATATTTCATATGGGTTGCTTTTGATAATTTCTCCAGTAAAGTATTTTTAAACTTCCAGTTTTATTGACTGTAGTAGTTTTAAATGACTTATAATTTTCTATTCATTGTAATATGCATTGTCCAGATTTTTGAACTTTTCATTTTAAATATGAACTTTAATTTGAAAAACGGAAATGTTTTACTTCAACTAATTCAAAAAAATTCTTGGTAAAATAATTATTTTTATTTGAAATATAAGGTCATTTAGTAGAATTGTACGCCACTAAAGTTCTATACGTGCTACAGAATAGTTTTCTTATTTTGCGTAATTACTCAAAGGAGTATTCAGTTAAAATTTCTCCTATTCAACAACAACAAAATTCAGATCATAAAAATAAGAAAGAACTATTCAGCTATTAGAAAGATAATATGTTTTAACCATTACGTTAACGCAATGTTTAAAAATAAGTTAATTCAAATGGTGAGCCTTAATCGCAAGCACGATAAAATTTTAAAAATAACTTTATAAAAAGCATGCCTTATTAAAATCTACTCTGTATGAAATAGTTAAACAATTATACTTAAGATGATCATCTACAACTGAAAAAAAGTCAAAATAATAATAACAGCAATAAAAAGGCTTGAGTTTAAATTCCACAATGAATTATATTCTGGAAATGTTTTTTATAAATGTGTTTAAAAATTTAATAAAAATAGGGATAGATTTCACTGAAAAAATTCTTATCAATGGAAATATAATATTGTGAATTTTAAGATGATGTGTAAATCATTTTTGGGGTGTGAATATTTTCGGAAGTTATCAGCTTAAAACTCCAAAATGTTAATTAATTTTTAATTAATTAAACTTCGAATTAAAACTTTTAAAATCGCTTTAAAGCTCTCATTCCTATGCATTAAAGAATATATGTGCCCAATCTGGTAGATCTAAGTCAAACAATCTGGCCAGTAGGAAGCCAACACAAACACGTTCAGCTTTATTATTTATAAAGATAAAAATAAATATATCCAATCCTAAAAAAATCAATTATATTTTTTAAACAGAAATTCTTGCAAATTCAATTGTAGTTTCGATGTTATTGTTTACGATTTTGAGAATTATTTCGTTATTATATTAAGTATTGTTCTTCATTGAATTGATAAAATACTATTTAACAATTCCTTATAAACTAGTCACTAGCTAATATATCTAGGCGTGACAATTGTTGAAAAGTAAGCTAAAATGTTTCCTTACGGAACCGAATATGCAGATATTTTGAATTAAAACATGTAACAATAGTAGCATGCACCAAAAATCAATATTATAATAATATAAATTATTTTATGACTACAAAATTAATTTTGAACAATCAAATAAATATAATTTAATTACAGAATAAGGAAGATCAGTATTAACGTATTGTAATGAATTGAAAGGGATTGTTTTTTCCTATAAAGGATTGTTTTCCTTTTCCAGAAAGGTATTGTTTATTGTAAACAGCTTAAAACTTCAATTGCGCATTAAATTTCTCTGCGGTTTTAATTTTAAGACGCATTTAAATTTTTTATTTTTAATAATAGGACATAATGCCTGTGAATCACTGAAAAAAATTAATATATGCTATATCTTGAAGCAATTGTTATTTGGTCACTGCTTGAAAATTTAATTTTTTTATATATTGTCACATGCAATTATGCACTATAAAGCACAAAAAAAAAATTGTAACCACCTATTGTATTGTGATTTATGAATATCAATCTAGACTGATATCCTGGATAATAAGTATTAATCAGATTTAAACGTTATTCAAACAGAAAATTTGGCAAGGAATTTTTTTTAATAATTTTGTGATTGGGTAAAGTGATTTACTAGGATTATCAATTATTCCAATTAATTTTTCAAAGAATTACTTTCATTGAAGTTTGATAGTGTCCATCCAGTACTTTTTAAAAAGTTTTGAATACCAAAATTTATTTTATTTTATCGGATCAATTTGATGTGTTTACATCGTAGTAAGAATATATAAACATCATCTGTAGTAATCACGATTTAAAAAAAAAACACGTCAAAGGATAATTTTAAATTCCTAGTATTTTGCATAAATAATGCACTTTCAAATATATTTCTGCTTGAATAATTAACATTTTGTCACTAATTAATCATAATCATATTAATTCATTGCCTTAATTATGTTTGAAAACCGAAATAAAATAATTCTTACAACAAATATTTCCTTGAAACCAGTCAGGCAGTTAGCTATTGAACTAATTCTCTAAGTCAAAAGCAATTAAACTATAAAAGCATGCTATGGAAACAAAAAAACATTAACAACATCCTTCTTATAATAAACATATGAATACTATCGCTAAAATGTCAAACACCAGTCAGCGTGCATAGATATCATCTAAACTTGTCATAATAAATAAATGTGAGGGTTTTTCCTTCTTCACTACTTTATCGTCGCTTTACATTGTAAAGCACGTCCAACACTCGTCCATCAAGACATGCTTGGACGCACTCCACGTCCTCTCGTCTGTAAGACGAGAATAACAGAAATGAAGCATTATGACAATATCTATCATACTGACAACGAAAGTCCGACGCTACTACTATAGAAGCATACAGAACAGATTTGAAATTAGAATATGGAATATAAAAGAATTTCAGTGTTTTAACTCTGTGATAATGTGTAAGAAAAATAAAATTCTATTTCCATAAAGCTAATTTATGCTTAATATTCTCAACACGTTCGAAGCATGTTGGAATACCTGCTCTGTTTAGTTAAGATTAACTATATTATTGATGGCAATCGATCAGGCAGACGATAAATTATTTTAATCGATTGTGTTGAGATCAGAGATTTGAAAGTATGATACCACACATTAAGTTAGAAGCTTTCGTTTTTATTTGTTTTCTTTTGAATTGATAAATAATCGTCTGAAGCATCAGGTGAGGAATTGAAATGCACTATTATACGTGATGCTGTACTGATAAATATGTAAAGTTGCACAGCATGCGAGATCAGCATAGATTATCTTTAATTGCGGAATATTCAATGTAACTGCTTTATTATCAAGTACATAATATTTTCTTTTACTTCTGTGCTGTGCATGTAAAACTAGATCTTTATCGTTCTTTATTGGAGTTCTTATCATTTAAAATTGCAAGTTAAAATCAACTTCCGTCATGTGATTGTTAAATAAACATGCAATAAAAATCGAATGTATTCGATTTGTATAAACAAGTAGACTGAACTTTAAATTTGCTCTTTTATGTAAATGTTAAGTTTTAGAAATGGAAATGTAAAACGTCAAATGTATGCATACAAAATAAATATTAAATTACGATATAGAAAATTGACTTTGGATAAAATATAATGTACATAAAATATGATTAATGACAGGTATTATATATTACAAATATGCAATAAATAATATTAAGCTGCAGTAGTGAAAATTATCAACAAGAAAATGAATATGTTTATAAACGCATTATCCATTATGTTTATTGGGTATTATTTCATTTCAATTTTGACAGTTAATACAATTTTTTAATTATTATAATAGTATATAGTCTTCTTTTTGAAAATATGCGCCTAGAGAAATATTATGCACAATTAAATAAACAATTACACACTTCTCAAAATTTAGAATTTTTTTGCAACCAATTATTGTTTTTTTTTCTTTTATCCAAATTACATTTATATTGCCGCATTGAAAGTGGGCAGTCGATTTTCCATGGCCGAATGGTCATAGCGCTGATCTCATAATCAAGAGATCATAAGTTCGAATCCCGCTGGAGACAATGAGATTCACAGTCTATGTAAATGTTTAATTTCTTGATTTTATATTTTTCTTTATTTCATGTTGCAGAAGACCTGGACCTTTCTTTAATTTACCAGATAAGTGTTCTGGACTTTTCTTACTGTCTCCAGAAGAGTATTCTGGAACTTTCTCTGCTTGAATAAAAGCAGAAGATCTGTCAGTCACTGTGTTCTGAGTTGAATTAATAAATTGGTTAAGCTCAACTTCTTTTGTGTGTTATTGCATTCCACACTAAAATACTTATGTGACAATATAAACATTGTTCAGAGCCATTTTACTACAAAACATGAAGATTTATTGATTCTTTCTAATGTTAGTTCTGATTACTTTAAAGCGATAATGTTCATAGGTGGAATACTATGGATAATATAGCAATTTTTAAAAATGATGCAAAACATTTTACAGGGCGGATTATTAGGCTTAGAGCTACTAAATTTAGCAAATAGAAAAGGCTCATTAAGAAAGATATTTTCAAAATTTTCATTTGTTTTTAACTAAAATTTCTTGAAGTTTTAATGTGTTTATTTAATGACTTCGGAACATACTTTAGCAATAAAAGTTTACTTACATCACTTTAAAAATCACAAAAATAAAATTTGAGAGATAATTCTTCTCTTATATTCATAAATTTAAAAAACTATTTTGAAGTTGAAACTATTTTTACAGTTTCCATTGTTTTAGTTACTGAATTTATATATTTCCAAGCCTTGTACTGATATAAAATGCATTTCTTTTATTTCCTTGCACACCAAATATACAAAACAATGCAGTAGTGAAAAAACATGAAGGCGGGAGTTTGATGAATTTCCATGTTTCAGATCTCCCTGAGTCTCAAAGAGGCATTTTTGTTTTCTAGTATATGAATTATATAAAGACAAATATTGTTATCATAAAAAAATTAGATTCGAAATTTTGACGAATCTCCACATTTGAGATCTTTCCCTTTCTGAAAAAGACGTTTTATGAATTCTGCCTGTTTATGAACAAGATAATTCAGAAACGCTTTGAGCTAGGAAGCTGAGGTTTAATATATGTTCGTTACACCAAACTTGCAAATTTCTATCAAATCTTAAATGAAATTAATTCATAAAATATCTGCCTAGCTAGCTGTATATGTACAAATGAACATGATATCTACAAAATGGAGAGAGCTAGATTATTCTTTATTCATCAATTTGGCACACAGGCTGAGCCTCTGAAGTGTAGATCCATTTTGAATTTTGAATTAAATCCGTAAATGCATTGTTTGTCGATCTGATATTCACATACATTTAAATGGATAACTCCAAAAATACAATGTCTAATATGAAATCTGGTATGTGACTATAATTGAAATGTAAAACTAATAATGGTTCAGATATAAATAAATGAATTACATAAAATTGGCGGGCATGCAATTATATGCAGTGCTATTATAATTGAATAGCATAGTTATAATTGAGAGTGTATTTTTATACCTAACACTATACTATATTGTTGGAGTCCGTCAAATTATATGAAATATTTGAAATGCAAAAAATAATAATGAGTCAATTTATTCTGATGTAATTGATATTCAAAAACAATATTGTGTTAAATTGCACGAAATAGTTAAACATGCAGTTATAAGCAATGTTATTATAACTAAGCTACATTATTGTAGTTCAACGCATATTTTCAAATGCAATACTATCTTATTCTAGCTTGTCAAATTATATGAAATATTTAAGATTTAAAAATAACAATACATATTTATATTTATTTAAGAAGCTTTAGATCTTTTTATTGATGGCAATTAATCTCCCTGGGATAAATATTTAAATCGATAGGGATAGGGATTACAGACTTGGAAGTGCAATACCACTAATTAAGTCAGAAAATTCTATTTTTATTTGTTTTGTTCCGAATTGAAAAATAATTTTTCGAAAAGTTTTTACTTGTCTTTAGGAAATATGCATATTATAAAGCAGCAAATTGTTGATTTTCATATAATCGCTGCATAATACTAACTGTTCCAGGATAAAATATACTTGTAATCGAAATATTAGACACCGAAGTTTTAAGTTATAATTTATGTAAATTAGAGCTTAAATATTTTAAAATTAATAAATGGAATTAAAAAACATCAAAAAAATGTTACTTCTAATACGTTTATCATTTATTCAGTAACATTATATGTTGCCCATATTATTATTTTTTTCATGAAAAAATAATAATCCAATATTTATTGTATTCGTTTTTTTAATAATTATTTTAATAAAACTGCGGAGTAATTATTTAGTTAACCCTGAGATGTTGATAATTTATGTAAAAAAACGCATATATTTCATACATTTTTATGACAGTCCAATGTCATTATTCCTTGAGCCCCTTTGAAAGATTTAAAAGCAAAAAATAATTTGAATTAAAGGGATGCGGGTTACTGAATCTCTTTTATGTTTTTAAAAACTAAAAAACCTCTAAATGAACAGTTTAACTCAGATTCGAATTCTAAACTGATGGAAAAATCTTTGATGTGTGGAAACCACATCATTTGTGTTATTGTTTTAAAACTTTGAAAGGAATATGATTATTTTATTTTAATTTAAAATAAATAAAAAAGCATACATCGAAATGCTTACGAAATGAATGCTTCCGAATTCCCTATAGAATTCGGAAGCATTTAGAAAACTATTGTTAAAACATTCTAAAAGAATAATCTCTTTGCAGTGGATAGTACGCTAACAATAAATTTCCAGGGGCTAAAAAATCAGGTTGAAAGAAAGCAGGCATTTTGTTTCAATCTTCAATCAAAATCATTTTACACATCGTCT
>JAPMOR010090673.1:59081-80218 GCA_026543865.1 Argiope aurantia | reverse complement strand
ATCGCAATAGAAATCAGGAACATTTAGAAAGCTATTGTTAAAATGTATGCAGCGAATAATCTCTATGAAATGGATGAAACATCTACAATCAATCAATTTCCAGAACCTACAGAATCAGCAAACACTATTGATCACTCTTTGATGTCCAGATAGCATCAGGAAAAAAAAAATCATCACTTCAAGATTCAAACAAATGTTTTAATCCGTTTCTTCCTCTTTTTTAATCTCAATGACAGACCCCTTTCCAACCTGATATTAAAACCAGCTTATCTTTGGGCATAGTACCAATCTAACAAAGGTTTATCCTTGTACTTGCATTCAGGAAATGGCGGAATGGATATCCATTGAAGAAAATGGAAGCATTCTTTTGTCAGAGAAGGGCACACACACCACGTTGTGACGTCTTTTCTTTGTAAGTGAAAGCCACGCGGTGTATTCTATTTCAAACACACAGTGGACAATGTGGTCATGGTGTTAGCATTCGCTCGATGCTAATGCAGTATTTTTAAAGTGCGTTTAAACGCGCAGTAGGAAAAGGGAAATCATTAGGAGATGTGTGATAGTTTTAAATTACTTGTTGGAGGAAGAAGAGGCATTATCTTTGATGATTGAATTCATGAGATACCCATGTCGGAAATACAAAAGAAAAACTGATAAGGAGTGTAAAATGTTAATGGACACGATTCATCTGATATATAGTGCTTTCTTATTTAGACTGCCACTAATGGCTGTCTGTCTTTTTAAAGTTATTTTATAACAATTGCTGCTTTCAGTTTATGATGTGAATTATGTATTGTTATTACAGCAGAGCTTTCAACAAAATGGTATATTTAGAAGCTTCAATCACGATATCAACAAATTCTTCTTTTATAATACTTCTCTCAGATAATTTTTACTTCACAATTATGAGGATAATCACTTATTATTACTGCCATCTGTACCTACAATATAGATGAATAGGTGCGCGTGCGTGTGTATTTTAATATTAAAAAAAACATTTTTAGCATATTTTACAATTTATTTCACACAGAATAAAAATAAAATTTAACTTGTACGAGCACGTTATGCGTGCACGGGAAAAATAAGCTTTTATCAACGTGTTGCCATCCGCTGACAAAATCTCAAATTTAAAAAAAATGTTTACTGCAAATTAAACCTAGAAAAGTATAATTCTATATGAATTCGATATTTGCATGGAACGAAATAAATATGATATTATTTAGAAAGATAAGTGCAAGAAAAAGGTTTCTGTGAAATTTAAAAATATCTATATTATTAATTGAGTAATTCTGCACTATTTAAGGTAAATATGGTTTATAGATACCCTTCAGTTCAAGTCAGTAAATGTTTTAATCAGTAAAGAATTTTATATTTTTAGATATATCCTCGATCCTATGATTCATATTTAGTAAAATATTTTTGAAACACTAAAATATTAAATAAAAAAACCCCCAATGCATTACGACTAAAGATGAATGAGTTATGAAAATTTGAATATTACTATCTTATAAGAATGCGCGACTTTAAACCATTCCTTTGACCGTCTCAAACAAGATACGCCAATCAGGGCTCAGAGTTTTCCTAAGGCTGATAAAAATAAAACTATAAAATTGAAGATTGTCCTAAAATAGAGATATTCACAATTTCATAGCTCGGTCTAATTTGATCGCAGAAGATAGAAATGGTTTTCATAATTATGTATCTAGAATTTTCAAGAATGTTTCGCAGAATGTGGCTTCTTCAGACTAAAGGACTGTATAAAATATAGACATCATAATTTTCTCAGAAATACATTTAATGACTAAAACAAAATAAAATATTATTATTGAAAATTCTTTTGAATGAAAAACTAAAAACTATTGAATGATTCTTTAAAATATTTCAAAAATCACATTAAAAAAGTATTTTGCAGTATATATAAAAGTTTAATGATGACAATTCTGTTTTCTTTACTCACATTAAAAAAACATATTTGGTTTCCACTTCTGTTTCAAGTTCTAATTTTACCGGAGCTAACAGATAATTAGAAATATAATGTGCAATGAACAAAACGACACAGATTTCTATTATAGTATAAGATATAAGGTTATCAAAATTTAAACTTTAAAAATATTTTTCTGAATAAGCTATTAAGAGGCTGAGCTACAAAAGAATTAATTGAATATGTTAGCGATTATTAGTCCCGGTGAACCTAAGACAACTGATGATAATTAAAAATGTTTTGTATTTCGTTTATGATCCTTTCAATGATTTTCTACCCCAAACAGAAACGAATTGAAACATGGAACCCATCACCCAAAGATGAAACCAGAATATTGGGCCTCATGCATTCCATTAAATGATTTGTTATTAGATATCTGATAATAAAAATCTTTAACATCAAAACAAATTAATTAAAAAAATTATAATCATAATAAAAATAATAATTAGGAAATTTAGGATTCTTTTTAGAAATATTTTAAGGATCATTGGATATATTCCTCAGAACATTTACAAATAAACAAAATAAGATTTTAGCACCATTTAGAGGCGGCATAGAAAAACAATTCTTTTAAATTCTATTGAGAAGCCATTTACTAAACACTGAAAATAAAAATTAAATTTTGAACTGTTAGATATTTAACAATATGAAAAACATTTCCATTCAAAATAAAATCCTAAAAAAAAAAAGGATGTATGATAATACGTTTGATACATTGAACATCAGAAATATTATTGGTTAGTCAGGGGTAAACGAAAGGTCGCCAAATAATTTAGATCTGCACCAAAAAAAAGTTACCAAGCATGCATCAGCATGCATACAAACTTAACGCTACAACTTTTTTTGCCGATATTTCCTCTTGGCACAGGTCTAAATTATTTGGCAATTTTTCGCTTGAACCAGGCGAACCATAAAGTACCGGTTTAGTTCTATTCTACTTATAATAAAAAAGAATGTTGGAGTAAAGAAGAAAAAAAAATAGAGGGAAAAGGGAAAGGGAAAAATTGATGCTTCAAAGTATTTTGCTGAGAAAACCATGACATCAGATTAAGTATAACATATTTTAATATAATTTAACATAACTAATATTCCCGGCGGATTAATTGGTCGCTAAAAGCAATTAATTTCAAATAATAACATAAAAGTAAGAGAAATATTAATAAGTTCATAAAAGAAAACTAAGGAAGTAGAAATTTACGGAAACAAATATAAACAAACAGAAATAGAAAAACCGACAAAACCGAACAGAAATTTGAGACGATAGAAAAACGACGCCTTTTTGTGCAAGAATATATTTAATAGATTATTTTATTCATTCAAAACATTTGACAAAAGAGTAGTGCAATAAATCTCGTCACCGTTGTATTGCAATTGAAATACAAAAAACTCCTGGATTGCCAAAAACAAAAGAATAAATAAAAGAATTTTCTTGAATTATTTATTTCGAGCAACCACATTGATGATGATCGTGATGAAGCCTTTGCATTTAAATTGGTTTATTATTTGTATCATAAAAAAGTTTCTGCCACGACTAAAAAAAATCTTTGGTCCAATTTAATCTTCTATTTAAAAGCATCTGGATAGAATAGAACATTCACAGTCAAGAAACAAAACTCAAGGTTAAACATTGAACAAAATAGGTTTTGTGCCGGAAGCGGAAACTGTTTTCATTCACATCCAGTTTTCCATATTCTCTTTAGCCAATATTTACATTCCTCTATTTCTTGGTGTTCAACTACAATAGAATTTGAAATGGAAACAAACAAAAATCGTGGTTGGACTGGCAAAATCATGTTTCTAAAGAAATTTAAATTTTTTTCATTCATAGATAATTTTTTGTGGCCTGTGCACTCGTTCTCAACTTCTCTGTGTTGAACTACAATAGATTTTGTACTGAAAACAACAACAATAAAAAAGCGCTGGATTAAAAATATTGGGCAAAACCATCTTGGTTTGGGAGAGGGAAAAGTATTTTCATTCACTAATGATATTCTATAATAATTATCCCGATGGTTTATTGAGAACCTATAAAGAAATCGAAGAACACATTTTTAAAATACTAATTATCTCAAAATTTATCTGGCAATCGAAATGAATTACAGTGATTAGAATACTGAAAAAGGTGCATGAGATTATTGTTATAATTTGTCTCAGAATGAGAAAGAATTTGAATCATAACAATTGCTAATATACCAGTACCTGGAAATCCAAGCTCTATTACGCATTTTTTTAAAAAATAAAGTCGTTTATTTATTTATTTTGGAGAAACTATATGAATCACATACTGATTACATACGAATATTTTTCAGTACCTACTGCATATGAATCAGTCAATTAAATAAAATTTTTAAAAAAATCATGGATGCACTTAACATGTTTTTCGAATTGGTTAACACAATAATTATATTGTTGCTATTGGATGTGAGACGAATTTATTCTTATTCGGATAATGCCATTCAGCGACATCTCACAAAATTTTGAGGTACCAGTCCTATGGCAACAATATATAATAAGATAAGCAGCAACAACAGCATATTTAAGAAAAAAAACTTACAAAAGTGGGATGAAATTGCACGAATATTCATTTAAAACATAATTAAGCTACAGTAATTCTGACTGAAGGTTGAAATCTTCTTTAGATTTTTATTTCCTGTTATGTGAATTATAGGAAAAGTATTGTAATTATCAAAAATTCGAACTGCAGATATTGACGAATCTCCACATTTTCAGGCGTCCTCGAGTTCGAAAAGCACATTTTTTGACATTATGCCTGCTTGTCTGTGAATACGTTAATTCAAACACTTTGAGCTAGGCGTTTGAAATTTCGTGTATGAAATTACCACGGAATTTGTAGATTTTTCTCAAACCTTTGAATGAAATCCATTCATCGAAAGTATATCTATATCGAAACAGGTGAACATGATAAAACATTACCAGCGGGAGTAATCTGCCCAAGACCTACTCGCATATACTCTAATAAAGATGTTATTCCTGAGAACGCCTTGCATGGCATTGGCGTACAATAGTTACGAAATATTAACATTCAACGTTAAATTTAACATTTTTATTGAATCTATCGTATGTGATCCTTGCCGAGTTATTTGGCGATTAATCCTTGGCGTGTGTTTAATAGTATCCGAAAATAGAATTTGTATTTTTTAGATACATTTTAATAACCGATTAAAATAAATATTTGACACAGAATTACATATGAAGTCACCAAATAACATACCAAATTTGATATATTTAAGTTATTACGTCTTTGAGTTATCGCAATAACATGTTTCTAAAGTACAGACCAACAGACAGCCAATCCATTATTGGATTTGTTCAAAATTTGATAAATGTTTAGACTAGAGATGTTAATTCTGTGCATCGAATTTTATCTATCAAGCTCTCTTTGTTTTATCGTGATCGTGTTAAATTGTATTGGAACGCCTGGCAAATAAACATCCTCTAAGTGGATTTTGCTAAAAATTTGACAGAATCTACAAATTTGGTATAGAAAACCATATGCTAAATTTCATCCATCTAGATTAAAGCAGTTTTGAATTGTCTTTCTCTGAGACAGACAGACAGACCGACTTTTTCTAAAAAAATCTAAAACCATCAATCTAGGTTGATCACAGATGGCATTACGTGTATTCTCCTTTTAGGAAAAAACACGTATTATCATTTGCATATATTGTAAAAACATGTCAGTTAGAAAAGAACAATAAACATTAATTCCTAAGTAACTGACATGCATTCGTAAAAGATCCACCGGATGTTCAAATTTAAACAAAAACATATTCTGTATGTAGTAATTCATCTGATTTCAGAATACATCGACGGTTTCGCTGAAGTAGAAGATTCTCCTACTTAAGAACGCCTTCTTCATTAAATTGTAACAAGTTATATTATTTTTTAGCCATCTAACAGTAAACTCATTTAAAATGTACATGAATCAGATTTTAAAATAAATTATTATAAAGAAATAATGAAAAAAAAAAGAATCTCATTGAAACGCCAATGTATTCAGAGTTTCGCAATCACAATGAAAAATAATGATAACCGCGGCTCGTTTGGTATAATTAAACTGTCTCGTTTTGTATGCAAAAGCGATCGATTGAACAAAGTGAATATTCTTCAGCTAAAGTTTTGATTTAGTATGCCTATTTTCTTTTGATATTTATTAAGATAAATTTTCATAATCTTTGTTTTTTTTTCTTCAGAGATTCATAAATTTTTGATTTAATGGATAGTTAGAAAACACAATATTTCATAATATTTCTCAAGCGAAATTGCTTTAGATTGAATTTGTTTTTAAATGTCGAAAGCATGAAATTTGAGTACTTTATCACAAGAAAAATATTGCGATAGTGTCACTTCCTTTTAACTCAGAGCATTTTAGCTGTGAAATTTACTTTAATTTCTTGGTACATTTGAGGTTATTATTTGTTACATTAAAAATAATTTCATCGTCTTGTTACATCTTTTGTTGCCTGGAATAATTTTTTGTCTGCTGATTTATAATGTGGTAATTGACGAAATTGAAGTTTTTAAAATCAAATTTATTACCTTTTAAATTTTTTTCTATGACATGTGGAATATTTTATTAACATAACGTTAAACTTTAGCCTAGAATTTGAATATATTTTTGTTAAATAAAAATCGCATTAAAAATAAAAAATAAATGTGGAACTTTTTTTTTATTCTGAATTGTTTGGATTGCTTAAATACTTCTACATTCTATATTCTTAAGGTGGTTTTCACTCAGCCAGCTGCAAATCATCCAGTAACATCACGCATGCGCTGAAACTATATAGTAGCGAGCACTTCTCCCGTCGAAACAAGAACAAACTATTACCAGCTCTCTCAGCGCATGCGCAATCTTCTGTGTGCGCTTGCGCGATTTACTGGAATTTTATTACTGGCTGAATGTAAACCCACCTTTAGGGATTGCAAATGGATAATTTTTAAAATTCTTAAGTCAATGAGATCTTTACTGCTGTACAGTAAATATTATCAAATTAAATAATAAAAAATCCTTTGATTCTTACTTATTCTTTATTTCTTAATTACTAGTCCCCATATTTGCGAAAAATTTCAAATAAATAATTTTTTTAACTTATACTATTTTGAACCCTGACAACATTCTGTTCATCATACTATGCATTTTCTTAATTTTCTGTCTATATATTTACACATCTACTCATATCATAGGAAAGAATGGCAGAATTAAAAAAATGGATGCACATTAGAGATTTTTTTCTCTAGCATTTGATTCTGAGATTAACCTTACGTTGTAAGCATAACAAAATTATTAATTAAAAATGTTATTTTTAAAATTTTTTTTATTAAATAAAAATTAATTAAAAAATTCCATTAAATACTGGAACTTATTCAAAGTAGGAAGTGTAAGCCGAAACTCCATATCTTGAACATCAGAAAAAGAAACTAGCGGGAGTGGTCTTTCCAAAACTTTCTCGCATACTTTCTAATAAAGGTGTTATTCAAGAGAACGAATGCATATCATTGACGTACAGTAGTTATGAAATAAGGATTTTTGGCGAGAATTTATCATTTCTGCTGAATTTGTCATGTAATATTTAGTGAGTTTCTTGGACGCAAATCCCTGGTATGCGGTTAATAGAATCGAGTTTTTTTAAGTGTTTTTTTTCGATCAATTAGAAAAAAAATTGACACAAAACCAGACATTATAGTCACAAAATCACATACTAAATTTAAAATATTTAAAAATATGTTTAAAATTTATGTATAAAATATTATTTGAAATATTTAAATAATATGCATTTTCGAACTCTCGCGTTTATGTATTTCTAAAAGTACAGACCGACAGATGGTCAACCCCTTGTTGAATTTGTCTCAAAATTTGATATCCGACTGTACTATAGCTGTTAAATCTAGGTACCGATTTTTATCTATCTAGATCTCTTCGTTTTGTAGTTATAGTCTTAACTTATAATGGAACAGTCGGAGAGACAGACTTCCTCTGAACAAATTTTGCACAAAATTTTATAAAAAATATACAAATTTGATATCAAGACCACATGCCAAATTTCAACCTTCTAGTTCAGATCACTTTTGAGTTAAAATGTGAAATTCGTCAAATTCTCAGTTCGAATTTTTTGATGATTACCTACAATATTCTCTCTATACTTGGCACACGAGAATGTGAAAATAAATAAATCATATTTCATAAGCTTTCTTATCCGAAGCTGCTTTCGAACGAATTTACTTTTTAACTTCAAAAGCAGCAATTTTGAGGGTGTTATCCATCGAAAAATGTTATAATTTTGACTAAAACTTGGCTCAAATGTGTTGACATGTGCATCATTAGAATGTCATTTTATTCAAAGTTAACACCCCTATTTTGATGGAAAAATAGAGTAATTTCAGGTGAAAGTTCAGAGTAATGGAAATGTGATGGAATATCTGATAGGTTAATGGATTGTATGGGTTACGCAATATTCCGAGTTTTTGAAGTTAAACGTTATATTCGGCTTGTAAAAGGGCATTTTTTTATGATTTTGATCTTTGAAAATGTTAAAAACGTGCTGTTTGTTTATACTATAAATTTAAAAGTGTCAAAGGGACTTAAATTTCACAGTAGTGATAATTCCAAAAAGATGAATTCTAAATAAGGAGTGGTTTTATTAGTTTTTTTTCCTCATAATTTAATACTCCTTGAGATTATATAGACATAACATTAAAAGTCTATTTGGAAGTATTATGATGGAACATTACTTGAACATTATATTTATTTTTCACTATTGGTCCTAGATAGATTCTTTAATTATAAACTCCCTAGAAATTTAGGAAACTGCAAGCAACTTATATAAAACACTTAAATGAAAATACACCTTGAAATGATATACAATAGAAAAAGAACTTTTCAAGGACAGATACTAATATATCAAGATTACTGATATTAAAATACTGATATATACAGAAAATATGATGTATTTTCAATATTTTGCCCTTTTTAAAATTATGAATGTATTTTTATATTTACACGGAATTTGCTGGCAGTAAATGCAACACATGTAATTTATTAAAGAAAGCAATATATTATTATATTTTCTTTAATTTTTCATAAATAAATTATACAAAGAGAACTATTAAAATAGCCTAAAATTCAATGATGAGAATTCGATGAATCTTCACTTTTCCCAAGCCCTTGAGTCTAAAAAAACTGTAATTATGCTTTTTCACGAATTTCGAAAAATATAACTCAAAAAAGGAACAAACCAGACAAATATAAGCTGATCTGAGGTTTTAAAGGCCAAACACACACTGAACGTTATGAAAATATTTCGTTCATTTTTCACTGCCATATTTATTATTCGTATACAATTATATATAAATTAAAGAAATTATACAATATAAGTATTTTGTATGATGGGACAGATGAACATTGAAATAATAGTCAACTGTCAAGTTTTCAAACATAATACTGAAAAAAATATGATTCCATATTAGAGATTTCAGAAATGATAAAAATAGAATGAATCCATGCGCTATTTTTAACCAAACATTTGAACTAATTCGGTGATACATGTCATAACATAATCATCACTTCATCCATCTTCGTATATCATACAGTATCGGTTAAGACACATAAGGAAACATATGTATTTCATATTTCGCTTCTTTCTAGAACTTCCGATCTTCCTATTTCTCCTTAAATCCACAATGGCCTAATTTTTGAAGCAATGGCTGTCCCCAAATTTTCCCCCAAACTTGATCGAAATAACCTTTTCCGTTTTGTATTTTATATCAATTTTTTCAAGAAACTATTTGAAAATGAGAAAATAGAACTGAATAGAATACGATACGTTTCAATTTTTGGTTTATATTTCAATACTTTGGATAAACGGAATGTTTTTCAGTCTAAAATATTTATAAATATTAAAGCTATACCGTCTATTTAATTTAGGCAAATTTATTTCGTCCTGTTTTTATATACAGTTATAGAATCACTTAATGTTGCTTGATTGAATATATAATACTCAGAGTTCGGTAGTTTCTACAGTTAACTTGAGTTTATTGCATTAAATAATTTCTGTGCGGCCAGTGATATAATGGATTAAGGTATGGCATTGCTATCTTAATCCATGAATAGAACAAGGTCAAGAGATAGATCCCCTGGTTGTGATCTGGTGTAGGAATCAATTTACAACATTTTTAGACTTTCAAATAACAGTTTGGTATATTATAAAGGTTATTATTCAATACCAAAGATATATGGCATGCATAAATATCTCAAATATTTTATGGGTACGTATTTGAAAGAAGTTGACAAAATGTTTTCAAAATAAAAGGTGTTAACTAATTTGATAGTAGTTAAAATCATCCAATTATGGGATTTCCCAATTTATTTAAAAAATCCGAACCAATGTGCATTTAATGATGAAATACAAGTTTGCTACTGGAATCTTTTTTCAAATGAAACACAAATTTGAATTAGTTTCTCCTGTAAGTCTCCAAACAAGGAAATCTATCTCTCAATTATTAGAGGGTAGCTATATTCACGTGTTCAGAGCCAGATTAAATTTTGAAAGGATTTTAAGTAATACAATTTACATCAACCTCCAGTTACTTCCCGAACTTAGATATTTTTATTGATTTTAATTTTATTTTCATTTTAGTTTTAAGACAAAAGCTTTAAAAAATATATAGTGACAAACTGAAATAATAAAACACTTGATTGCGGTTACCAACATGAAAACTGATTTTACTATCTTGCATATAAAAATATTTTAGTTTAAAGCTTATTTTGAATAAAATGGAAAACATATTAACATATCTAAATACTATTGATTAAATCTGCGAAAAAAAGGCCAATTAAATTTTACCATTACTTTATCCACATAAGCAAAGGAAAAAAAAAAAGAAAGAACGAATATTCTTAAATTCAATTGATGCGTGATTTTAATATGAATAATCTAGACTGCACAGTTTTTATAAAGCCAAATGAAAGCCCAAAGTGCAATACCCTGAAAATAGAGAGAAGAAATCAAGCCCTCAGGGTTCTGAAAATTTATGGGGGCTTTAGAAAAATGCCTGCCCACCTTATTTGATAATCCAATCTTGTATATCATTGGCAGCCTGGCTGCTCGAGGGTCTCTACAGAAGATGGCAACTGTAGAAGTAGCAGCAGAAGTTGCGGCAATTTTTATTTTCACTTCTCCTTGACCCAAGGACAGGACTAGATGTACTATACAATCTCTAGCAGTCAAGGTGTCACCTAGGATCTTGAAAAATATCAAATGTCCCATCGTTTGGAAAGCACTGGAGAACGGAACAAGTAAAACTATAATTTCATATGTTCTGTTTGAAGACTTCATTTTATAGTTCCAAATTAGCCGTTTCAAAAAGCTGATAAATAAGATGCAACAGAAATAATAAGTTTAACACTATTGGGAGATTGTTGCTTTATTTGTGTTTAAAATTAATAGAAATTTAAATGATATAAGTGGAAATTTATCAACAAAGGCAATTGGTTGCTTTAAAGGAGTTAAAAGTAATCAATTTTTTTGTTTTGTTTTAGATAATGGAAATAATTTACTTACTTAATCTATGTATAAATGTATGTTATCTAATGTATAAATGTATGCTGTCTTATGCTTTAAAAGACCGCATGGGAGGTGATAAAAACGTTGAAGATGATGTATAGGAATATGGTACTTTGTAAATCTGTTGAAGGTATTCAACTCGGATAAAAACATGAATTTGAATTAAAATTCGAATTTTTTGTAGTTTCAAAAAATAGGTACGTTTCTGTTTCCAATCATATCTTTATTTTGTCTCTATGTCAATTAGCAGATAAGTTATAACAAATTATTTACATTTAAGTGATGCCTATTTATAAACATTTAAAAACTTTAAATGTATTTTCTGAAAAACGAATTTTTATCACAATTTTTCTATACGAGTATCGTCATATCTCAAGAAATAATCAAAATATCTTATTGAAATTTATAATTAATGATCGTTATGTTAAGCAGAATATAATGAACAGTGAATTTGATGTTGAACGCTCTAGAAGTGGATTTATAATTGTTTAAAGTAAATATTGTTGGAAAAAATTCCAAAATTCCATAGATAATTTCATATGTTACACACAAAAATTTTATTTTCGCATAATAGTTTTTGTTTTGATATTAGTTAGTTACACTCTAAGATTACGCTAGACATATAATGTTACAAAGAAAAATGAAAACTGTAACAATTTTATTATCTAGAACAATCCTAGGTTTGTAAATAAATCCTAAAATTTACTTTAAAATTATATATGTATTTAAATAATTTCAGTTTCATTCAGCATTTTATCCTTATATTAATAAAAAAAACATAATATAAATATTAAAATATTTGTTTGTTTTTTTGAAAACAAATCCATCCTAATCTTGTCGGATACCTTAAGAGCGTTTAAATATATAAGTAATCTGATTAATAATGTATCAAGTTCTTCATGTTTAGTGAATATATATATCATAACGATATGTACATATCAGTTATTACGTGCTACTCGTTACAGATAACGTTTTCTTAGAAACTCAGGTAACTTTGTTTTACTCATTTCTAGTGGATATTCCGGATTCAGATTTTCCAGTCTTTGTCTCTGATACAATCTGTGACGATTCTCTGAACAAGTCAAAATGATATTCGCGATACAGCGCTGACACGAATGCTGGTAGTTTCCTGTCAATTGTTTGGAGCGCGCAAGTTGAGATGTTTGATTGTAAGAAGTGAGTCTTCCTCAGTTGTAGTTGTGTTTCCCATGTAGATTTTTTTCTAAGTACAAGTAGATTAGAAGTGTTTATCCTCGCAGAAAAGATATCTTATGCTTGATAGGAGTATTTCATTGAACGTGCAATATGTTTTATAGATGCATATATTAATTTAAACAATTATGCTAAAGAGACATACAATTAATCTTGTTAGAAAGCACGATTAAACTTGTAATCATGTTGCCATTTGAACTGCAAATTATTTTAAAATATTCAATAGCAAAAGTTTTGAATATTTTAAAATTGATTTATCAATATCGTTTGCTAATTTTGAGGTAAATTTTGTTTTTTGAAAATTATTTTAAAATATTCAATAGCAAAAGTTTTGAATATTTTAAAATTGATTTATCAATATCGTTTGCTAATTTTGAGGTAAATTTTGTTTTTTGAAAATGGAACTATATATAAAATCAATCCAAGAAAATTCCTTATTAAATTTATTAGCATTAATAACAGTCATCAACATCTTTTTCTTAAGAGATATAATTTTTAATTTCATTTTAATCAATATCAATAAAAATATAATTCTTATAATAATTAAGAATGTGCACTGGTTTTCTACAAACTAGATCTTTTAACCTAGTGCTAAATTATATTTGGTACAAATATATTTTTTAAGCTAGCTACTACTTTAGTGCGATGTTTTTAAAAGTTTTAATTAAAACTTCAATTAATTAAAATATTAAGTCAGATTTTGATATTTTCGGCGATAATCTCTAAAAATATCATTGCCCCAAAATTGTTTTTTTATTGTTTTTAAAATTTAGAAATTAACTTTAAATGTTATTAATTTATAATTCCAAGTAACCTTTCTGTAGAGTTAGATAATTTTTAAAGCTATTTTTTGCATGATTTAAAAAAAATATATTTGATGATTATAGTGAAATTCAAACAGCTTTCATTGTTTCATGAGATATGTAACTGCATAATTTTCTTCCATTGTTGTAAACTAAGGGAGAAAGAATGGGCATATTATCTGCTTAATTTACATGAGGAATCTGAAAATGAGAATTATTACATTAACAAAAAAAAGGCAATTTCAAACAGATAAATCTGATTGTTTAGTTTTATGACATAGAAATCAATTTCATCAGGAAGGTTTGAATACTTCTGGTAATTATTCTTTGTACTTTCTTTATTATAAATAATTTCTTATTTTAATCATTTTTTAAACTTTCGTATCTTTTAAAGCTTATTGCCTTAAACCATCAGATATATAAAAATAAGAAACAGTTTCTGAAAAAAAATGACTAAACTGCGATCTCATTTTATTTGCTTATTTCATTGATGTGCCTTTAGTATTTTAGAAACTCTTACTTTTTTTTATTTACCATAATAAATGAAATAATATCTCAAATAAATTTAAAGACTATTTTCTCAATTGAGTTTTTATTCTCTTTTATGTTTTAAATATAATGAGTTTATCTTCTTATTCATACTAAAAGTTTCCAACTTCTACAACATATTTATTTTTATTTGTATGATAAAAATGCACATAAAAAAATCTATAATTTGATATATTTTTTTACGTGATAAAAATATACTTTTAAAATAATAATAAAATTAATGTTAAATTACCTTATTTTTCCATAAAGCATAACAGAAAAATTTTATGTCAAATTTAATATTGAAAATATCTTTTAAATACATGCATAATTTTGTATAAGACATTTTAGTAAATATAGAAATAAAATTTAATTCAAAAATATTAATATTTAATAAAGGAATAGGAATTAAAAAATGAGTTTATATTCTATCTAAAGAGAAGAATAAAAATAATTGTTTCTGGGTAATTTCATTTTAAATTAAAACTTTTGCTGTAACTCTTATAATAAAAGAAATTGTATATTCAGAAGGTGTTATATTCTTTATTAGAGTGTTTTTTGTATGTGTGCATGCATGCATATAAAGAGATATTCGAGATACTAAACATTTTCTTCCTATATTGGTGATAAGAGCTCATTAATTTAAAAGTAATTTTACAAACAATGCATGATACATACTTTGCAGACTGCACATAATAATCAACGAAAAAAATAACAGGTTTGGTCAATGATATATAATTTGGAAATGGAAAATGAAATATATAATTTTGAATTGATTATAATCCAATGCCCCGAAAGTAATAGGTTTGGCAGTAATGCTATCTGCAGAATAAGCGATAAGAAAACGTTTTACATCTGAAGATATTTCAATCACTTTGACTCTCCCAATTATGGTAGAAGCTATAACATCATTAAAAAACAAATCTAATATTTGAACCCTAAAGCTAAATTTATGAAATGCTTTTGTCAAATTAGGTGAACCAGATTCTTAAGAAACCCATTCTTCCCAAACCAGAAGCGGCATAATTTAGATTGGTCAACTAAATCACCGGAACGATCTGGTTAACATTGGAAAGAGGCTGGAGAGTAATTACTATCTGAATCATTCGATAAGTAGTCCATTTTATTGTATTTTTTAAATCTTTTTACTGCCAATATATTCTCTTCATGCGGTACAAGTGGGAGTATTACTTGAAGGTAGCTGGCAGCATTAGTTAACAGATATAATTAATCAAATTAAAATGCTGTCCAATTTTGGTCAGTCAGCTCACTGTTTTCTTAATGTGATTTACGGAATCATTTTCTTTATCTCCTACTGGATCTGTTTCAGAATTTTAATGCAATGCGTAATCATTAGCACGAAGGCAGTTCATCTTATTTGACGTGGAAAGTAGTTTAAAGTGATATGACCCGCTCAATCAAATAAAGGATTTGAATCATTTTTAAAACAGCAGTAATTAAACGCAGATCAAGCTGTCGGTTTTGAAAGATGTGATATATCAGTTTTTCAATCTTTCCTTCAAATATATATGAAAAATGAGTAATGCTTGAAATTTTATTCTTCTCATTCTCGAAGAGCTTGTTCTACAGCGGTTCTTATGAAAATACAGTTCGATGATTTCACAGACATAAAAAGTTCATCGCAATGATTAATGCAATTAAATTGATCGTGAAAGCATTCAACTTATCAATAAAAGAACTGTATTGTTTTATATCATATACTTTATTTGGTTTTTAATGGGCACAATTTATATTTGGACGGTATGCTAGATCTTCAGTTTTTACTTTCTCGTCTACCTAATATGAAGGAAATCTAGCAATCGTTAAAAAGTTCGAACTCAGGATTTTGGCGAATCTTTAAGTTTTAAAACTCCTTGAGTTTATTGGGAAATGTCTGCATGTCTCAAAAACTATTTGAACAAGACAGTTGAAATTTTGTTTACGGTCTTTACACCCAATTTGCAATTTCTATCAAAATGTGAGTAAATTTATTCAGAGGAAGTCTTTCTGACTTGCTGTTCGAATATGAATTTCACACGGTAATTACAAAACAAAGAGAGCTAGATAGATAAAATTCGGAACACAAATTAAACATCTACAGGGTAGACAGCTGTTAAATTTTGAACCAAATCGAACTATGGATTTGCTGTCTAACGGTCTGTACTTTCAGAAATAAGTAAACGTGATAGTTAAAAAACGCAATGATTTAAACATATCAAATTTCGTATGGTATTTTGTGACTACAAGTGCAGTTTAGTGTTAATTTTTTCATTTAATCGGTTGAGAAAAAATATCTAAAATATAAATTTGATTTTTGGATACTGTTAATGCACGCGAGGGATTAATCGCCAAATAACTCACCAAGGATGACAGGATTGATTCAATAAAAAAGTTAAATTCACAACAGAAGTTAACATTTCGTAACTATATTAAGCCTTTGTCATGTAAAGTGTTCTTCAACATGCCAAGCTTATGAAAGAGTATGTGAGAAAATTTTGAAGATACCATTTTCTTGCTTTTATACTTTAAGGTGAAATTTTTTTGTTAATTTTATTTATTTATTTATTGCCTTAAATAATTGTATTATAATTATTTATTGCCTTAAATAAATTGCTTCTTGACATTCTATTATACATAAACTCTAACCCTTTTCTATTTGATACTTAGATATATTTAGTCTCCTCCTTTGTCTGAATAGTTTTGTTCAATTTAGCTCTTAGTCGCCCAATAGTCTTTTAAATAATTGGGAACTATGAATTGTGTTACTTATAAGTCATTATATATTTTACTTAACCTTATCTGTTTACTTATACATATCTATTTTTCAATAAGAAATATATTTCCTTTTCGATTAAATTTTGTAATTTAATTTAGAAGAATTTTTTTTTAATTTTGATAATTTGATTTATAATTTTTAATTCATTAACTAGTTTTTTCCAGTTTTATTCTTTTTTATTTATATTACTGCATGCAAATTTTTATCATCCAAAAATTCTTTAAAAGGATTGTCCACACAAAATGATTTATTATGATTATGACGTATTATGGAAGACGTGTCAGTTAATTCAGTAAGCTATCAGTTGTAATCCTCGTCGTCTGATTACGATCTATAATTATTAAAGTTCACCATAAAACAGTTCAAGCATAGCTTGAGCTGAAAGCTACCATCACTATTACTATACCTATAAATTATTACTATATTATAATACCTATAAATTAAAAATCAAGGGTTAAGCAATGAAAGTTATCAATTGTGTTTAAGAAGCTGTATTGAATTTTCTTTTAATAAGAGACATTAAGACTGATTTATAAAAAGGCATTAAGATAGATTCCAGACAATAAGATATTGGTTTTTGATATTTAATTACACAGAAGGTAGTTCAATATATATATTTTTTAAATTTTTTGCGTGTTCAGAAAAGTTGTATAAAATTTAAATATGTATATATATTTTAATAACTAAATTGTAGCATTTATTTCGATATTAATTTGATATAAATATTCAATAATTGGTAAGTTACTTTTTGAAAAATACAAAAAAATTGTAAAGTGATCATTCATCTGTATTCCAACTTTGAATAAGTATCGAATGTAACAAAAAAAATTTAGCAAAATAATAAAAATTCTGAATGCGAAAAAAGAAAAAAAGACTCGATTTGGGTAAACATATTATAGATAGTAGGCTTATGAAATTTTCAATAGTCCCCGATGCATGAGTGAAAGGCCGTCAATTATTTAAAATCTTTTAGATTATTTTTGTTCCTAAAATCCTTTTTTTCTCTGTTGTGATCAAACCCATATAATTAAAACCGATCGAGAGTGGTCTCCCTCGATCGGTATTATTCCTAGAAAGCCTTACATAGTAATGGCGTACAATACAGCTTTGTAGTAAATTTAACCTTTTTACTGAATCTATCGTTCATCCTTGGCGAGTTATTTGGCGATTAATCTCTGGCATGTAGTTAATAGTATCCAAAAATCGAATTTGTGTTTTAGATGCGTTTTCCCCACCCGATTAAAACAACAATATGACCAAAATTTCACTTGTGGTCATGAAATCCCATACCAAATCGGATATATTTAAATAATTCCGTTTTTGAGCTATCGCATTTACATGTTTCTAAAAGCACAGATAGACAGAAGAGTAGCCCTTTTGTATTTGGATCCTATCATAATTTGATAGGAATTCTAGGCTGTAGATAGGCCAGACCGAATTTTATATATCTAGATTGCTTCGTTTTGTAGTTATCCCAAATTTGTAGCCTCCCCCTTGTAGCATCCCAAATTTCATCCGTCTAGCTCAAAGCTTTTTTAAGCTATCGTTGTCATATACAGGCGGACATTTTCCAAAAATGCGTTTTGTGAACTCAAGGATGTCTAAAACGTGGATATTTGTCAACAATATCAAATTCGAATTTTTTGACAATTACTATACTTTCTCTATATTACGCATACAAGAAAGTAAAAATAATAAAACAACTTTTGCTACATATTAAAAAAATAATTGTAGCATTAGGAATTGAAAATTTACTGGAAATAAATTTAATAATCAATATATTACCCCACGTAGTGACAAAATATTTCGAAATTCTCAGCAAACAAATAACCGTTCAAAAATATTCCCAGTTCAATAATAGTCATCTTATTGTATATTAAAGGCAACTTAAAAGAAAAAAAATATCACAACTGCTATCACACAATAATTTTAATATTTATGAGAAATAATAATTTTATAACTATAACATTAACATGAAACAAACTTCAAATACATTCTGAATTCCGTGTGTGTAACAAGATTCTTTTGTTGCGACACATGATTGTAAAATATTATGAAAAATCTCATAGAAACAATAATTCTTGAAATTATTCCCAGAATTTAAAAAATAAAACAATTGTATGAAACCAGGAAATTATTGATGCAACTTGGAAACTCCATTAGTATGTATGGTCACGCATCTTTCGAAATGATTCTATCTTTGAAACTGGACCAAAATCCCCCCCCCTCCAATGACTCTGAAATGATGAATGAATGTGACCCTTGTGCTTTAAAACCTGGAAATTCCTCAAAAAAACACCGCCCTCGTGGAATTTGCAGGATTTCCCAACAAAGATTACCCAAAACCTACAAGCCCTTTAAGAGTTCAACTGGAATGTCTCAATAATCCTCGGTTTTATACCCAGATCATGGCAAAGATACCATTTTAGCGGCCATTGTGAGAGGGACACTTAAGTGTTTCGTTTCCGCCTTTGGGCTGTTTTTTTGCATTGTTCTAGAGACCACATCGATCTATTTCCATATTAGTGACCTAATCTTGAACTTTTTTCTCACCTCCAAAAAGTTTGTTCGTGACGGGGTACAGGAAGTTCACGCCCTTTGAATGCCGAATAAAATGTGCATGAAAAGGGGAGAAATTATTGAACTTCTCTCATGGTACCGTGGACAAAGACCACAACAAGTCATAACTCTTATAATGGCATAGAAAATGCAAAACTTGGCATGCTCCGATCGTAAAAGAGACTTTCATTTTTTTTTAACACACTTCGATAAAAATTCATTTAAATAATACTTGAGAAAAGAAGAAAGAAAAAGCCTTTTTTGTACGATGGGAACAAAACTCTATATTTAGGTTTTAGCTTTAAAAGCTGAATGGATATTTAAGTGCTTCTATTTTCGTTTAAACATAAATGTGAGGCCCATAGATGTACAGTCTTATACAGCGAAGATCAATTAAAATTAGTTTAAGTTCTAAGAATTTTAATATATTTAACAAACTGAACAAAATAAAATATTTGTATGTGCATATGGCTTAATAATAATATATTAATATTAAAAACTAGAATGTGAAATTCATGATATCCACTTTATTTTTTAAATGATGTACTCTATTTTGTACAAAACGAACTGAATATTTGGATATTTCTTTTAAATTTTTGGTTATATTAAAATATATTCTTATTATGTTGATGTTACCATATGTGGCATGAAATTTTAATATTTATCAACTTTTAAAAATTATGAAATGAATTTCGATGTTTTCTTTTCCTTCCTTTCTTGTTCTTAAATATTTCTTATACTTCTACCATAATAATAATAAGAAAAAGGAAATTAGGGGGGGAAATTGGCGTGCGGATGAAATTATTTTATTTGCTTCCCCATATTTTTGGAAAAACACGTGATAACAAAGTTCACCGACCTGTCAGTATTTGAAATATCTTTTATTTCGAATTTTCTGTCAAGTACTTTTTAGATAAAAAGATTAAACATAAGATATAAATCTATATTTATCATACTCTGTGTTCATTTATTGTAATTATAGAAGCTAAATTTTCAAACGTATGCTTTTTCAGATTTTTATACATTAAAAGGAATTTTTTGTGGATGCCAGTTTGATGTAAATTTCACTAAAATATTTCAATTAGGTAAAAAAAAAATTACTTCAAAATTTATTATTTTCAGTTCTTCCTGTATTACTTAGATGACAAATTCTGTTTCAAAATTGTTTGTTCTACATTAGTATTTTCAAAAGTAAATGGAAGCATTCTTTAAGAAAGCCTAACTGAAAATCAAAGCAAAAACAATATTTATTATAAAAATAAGAAAAGTGAAGAAATGCAAGTTGGAAATCCATCATGAGTTGATTCCATAACTATAAAAAGCTGTAAAATTGACAAATTATGAATAACTCTAATATCTATGACAAATTATGAATAACTATAATACAAGTATACCTGTAACTTAATTTCTCATTATAGGATTAATCGAAACATTTGCGCCGGTTGCAAAAACGGCCGTAACTTAATAATCAGTTCAACGGAAAGAAAACCTCTCCGTGAAACATAGGGTTGTTGAAGTTTTGTTTGTATATGCAATAATTGATTCATATAACTATCTTTGGTAATTACAAAAAGGTCCAGTATTTCATTTGATAATGCATTTCCTCACCGTGAAGAATTCTCTAAGAAAGCATTCAGTAATAAATGTTTTCACTTCACTTTTTCTAAGAATGCATTCAGTAATAAATGTTTTCACTT
>JAPMOR010090673.1:41866-55850 GCA_026543865.1 Argiope aurantia | reverse complement strand
CTTCAATTTTTAATACGTTCAAAATAATAATTAATTATAATTATAATTCAATAATAATTAATTTTAATAATAATTTCATAATAATAATTATTATTTTAATCTTCATTTCTTCAATTTGCTAGATATATCACAACACCTTTTACAAGGTCCCTGTATTTAATTGTCCAGCGAAATTTCATCTTTAATTTGTAATACTTTTAAAATAATAATTTAATTAGTTATTTAATTTTAATAATAATTAAGTCTAATAATTATAATAAATTTTAATAATAATAATAATAAATTTTAATAATAATAATAATAATAAATTTTAGTAATAATAATAAAAAAATTTCATAATAATAATTTAATATTTTTAAAAAGGCTGTATTAATTATTAAAAATAGGCATTTTTGTATCTTTATTTCGAATAATTACCAGGTGTGAACTAAATAAGATTTTATCTTACATGTTGAATTTCGACGAAAATAAAGTGATGTGGAAAAAAAATGAAGCAAAAAAGGGAAAGTTTCAACGAAACAAAAAGTGAAGATTGTTAGTTATGCATTTATTTCTCATATTTTTGTCTTCTATGACAGATTACATTTTGTTAAAGGCTGAAGTTTCCTTCTTCGGTTACTTCTTTGTGCAATAAGCTAAAAGAGGTAACACTGACATTCACTGACAGTTCTCCTGATAAATCTTCTCCGAGTGACTGATTCCCTGCTACATCATGCATGACACATTTGATATAATTCCTACTTCACTGGTGTCTATTTTGTTCGCTTATCCTTGATTTCTTTAGAAATTAAAAACCATCCTCAATTGAAATTACCTTCATCATCTAGTTTGGGCACACGTTTTGAAAATCGTAAAATAAATGGGTTTTTTTTATGAAGGTCTTTATTTTAAAATCTAGGCTATCGGAATATAAGAATAATCCATGAGACAAGAGGTTCATTTCTATTAATTTAACAAATATTTTGCATTAGTCACACTTGTCTCAATATGTGCCCCCCCCCACCCGTCCTTTTTTTTTATCTTGACTTGTAAAGATAGAAATTTGCAGCCCACTTTTCACTTTCTGAAGTGCTAGAGTTTTGAAATTATTTGTACTAATGCATTTTTCATGACATAAAATTGTTTTAATATTTTGAGAATTAAATTAACAGCCAAATTATTAATTAAATTGCTGCGCGAGACAAATGGCTCCATCTGGTAGCGAATTAGAAAATAATTAATTGCAAAATTTTATATTATTTATATTATAGAATTAATAACGGAAAATTAGATGAGAAAATAACTAAAATTAAAAATTTCTAAAAGTGTACTTTTAGAAATTATTTTTATCCAATTTGTTTTAAACGAAAAAAGTATGATAGAAAGAAATATTTTATAGTGATGATAGAGTTTGAAGTATATAATTTAATATAATTTAAAGGGTTTATCGCAAAGAAAAATTCAAAATAGTAAAAACTTGTATGTTAATGAGTCTATTAAATTTTTTTCAAAATTTTTATAAATATTTGTTAACATTGTTGTATTGAAAAGCTAGAGTTTTTTTAAATTATTAAGTAAAGTTTTTTTAATTGAATTTTATTTTACTTATTGTTATTTAGTGTTTTCTTTTGTAATATATATTCCAATTAAGGATTATGTCTTTACAATTTATTGAAGTTTTGGTCATTATTTAATTTTTTCTGAATATTTTATGCTATTTTGTTATTTTTAAAGAATAATTTTACTCACGGATATGGATGTAGAATAACATTTTTTGCATTCATCAAGAGAGTTATTTCATGTGACATCAAATTCACATGTTAAGCATTATTGAGCATTAACTTTGAGTAAAAGTATTTTTACGTTTTACCACGAAATCAAAGATAAGCCTCCTGAAAGGTATGCAGTGTTCTATTTAATTAGTGCGGTTCATTTGACTTACATCATATACTGTCTCTATATTTATTGACTATTTTATTGGATGGATTATAGTGATATAGATAACAGTAGTTGTGCAAAATAAGAAAAACGATGTGCTTTAAAATTTCATATAATCTACAAATAAAAAAGAAATTTGTAGATTCTAAAATAAAGTTAATTATGGGAAGAATAACCTAAACAAATTACGAAAATAATCATATTTCTTAAACAATTGTTTTTAGAATGCACGGATACTTCTTTAATGTAGATTATATCTAATTCAAATTTTTATAGATCAGATCTGACTACTTAGTTTATTTCTGAAATGTATTAAAAACAATCGTTCAACTTTCGTTTGCTGCTCCTTTCACTTGAGGATAAATTCTCAAAAAAATAAAACTTTTTTTAGAAACGAAGGTTATTTTAAAGATTTTGGGTACGAAACGATTAAGAATCGCTTTCTAAAACGACGAGTTAATCGGTTTGGAGCTATGGCATGAGAGTATTTCTCATGCGTCGTTCCATTTGTCCTACTGATTATAGAGTGATGCGAAGCTTATCCGTTTCATTGTACCGCTTTTAATCTTTTTTTTTATCTACACAAAGAAAAGTAGCATTTTGTCATTTACTTTCAATTTTCTTTTCATTCGCCAGAATATACATTTCAAATGAAATGCATTATTTGAAAATTATTTTATTATGTCACAATGATTTGTTTTTAGTTTTTTCTTACTCTCTGTTTCCAATTCCACGTTTTAGAAAAATCCAAAACAAATAAAAAGTTCTGGCAGTCACTATCTCATGGATGAATTCGTATTTCAAGAAAAAATATTGACAGCACTTTAAGGAATGTCGAAATTATATAAATAAGCAATTATATTCTAATTAAATACTAAAAGAAAAATATGCATTTTAAAAATATTTGATATTCGGATGATAGACTGCGTTTTTTCACGAGATATTATGAATAGATTTATCAAAACAATAATCAAATAGAAATCAAATCAAATGTGAAGCTTATTTGCAAAAATAGTTTTGTTTTAGGAAGTTTTAGAATTTTTTTTTTTGCTTTGCTTTTTGTGTAGTTAGTCAGTTAATTCAATCATTAACTAGACATTTTCTTGTTTAAAAAGACAAAACATTTATTAAATAATGAAACTGATATGAGTCTTTAACATACATGTTGTACCTTACATTCTACACACATTTTTCCACAGAAATTTCCATCTGCGTTCCTGGTGCGATTCCTTCGTAGGCATTATCTTTCTGATAGCAATAAGTAAAGTACAATCATGCTTTTGTCAGTCACGGAAAATATACTTATATCTCTATCGTTTATTATAATAAAGATAATTACGAGTGTAGGTGTTGGCGCTCTATAGGCTAGATACTTAGAGCGAACAAACTTGCCAAAAAATACTTTTTAGTGTAGAAATGTACACCTCAAAACAATTTTTTTTTGAAATTTTAATTAAAAATTAAATAAATTTTGGCAATTTCAACAATATTATAATACAAAATACAATGCTATATAATTATGCATAAATGCTTATTACTTCATCTTAAAATTTCGTTTTACTTTAAACTTGCTTCTATCTATATCTATATCTATATCTATACTTATAATAAAGCTCAATGTGTGTGTGTGTGTGTGTGTGTGTGTGTGTGTGTTGGCGCTCTACAGACCAGACCATTCAACCTACAGCTACCAAATTTGGCACGTGTATACCTTGGAGGCCGGGAATGTGCACCTGGGGGTTATTTTTTCGAATTTTTAACTAGAATTTTATTTATTTAAAAATTAAGCGAAATTTTGACGTGTTTCTGCTATAACTTCCGAAAATATTACCGCACAAAAAAGATTTTTACATGAAGTTAAAAATAAAAAAATTATCTTTTAAATGATACTACTGTTTTAATTTTAAAATTAAATTTCTATTTTTAATGAATTTTTAAATAAATATTTTAACTATGTTTTTCAATAATTTTTTTCGTCAAAAATAAAAATGAGGATTAAGCACGTTTCGCATTCCTGAGAAAAAAATAGCTTTCTTCAAAGTGTTGCCATCACATTGATTAAAGCTCTAACTGAAAATAAATTAAATCTTTTTGGAAATGAAATCTGCAAAATTATAATTTTCGGCAAGTGCCTGTAAGAAATGAAACAAATATGAAATATTATTTTTTCTAAAAAATAAATTCAAGAAAAATTATTTTATGATCTTTTGCACTCTCTATAACGGATGTTTATTCAGTCCCGGATCCATTTTGATATTTAATGACTCATAAAATAATGAAGATGTAAACAAACTTACGGCATTTATTGATGGAATAACTCATATATTTTCCTTTTCAGGTTTGAATATTTTTACTTTTGTAAATATCGTCTGCGCGTGTTTTTAATTTCAGATAATTTCATTTTCCAGTCTAAATATCTGTACTTTTCTAAATATCGTCTGCTTATTAATTGCATTTTTCTCTCTTTTGTTTTTGGCAACTATTGAAATGTTATGTTTACTTTTGATGTGTTTGTTCTATGTAGTACTTTTGTATGTGATGTTTTATTCGAGCGGATATTAAGGAGAATGCATACACCACAAGAGAAAGCACAGATTTTATGGTGGTCATAGAGTTAATTTCCAATCAACTAAATCACTGACTTTTAAGAGTTAATTTCAAATCACTTAAACTAACTGATTTATGAAGATTTGAATATCACTATTCAATAAAAAAAGGATAATTTTAGATTTTTCATCGATCGTTTCAAAGAAAATACGCCAATTAGCGCGCAGGTTTCTCAAGATTAATTGGCCTAAGATTATGAAAATGGTGAGTTTTTCTAAATTTTTAACATTTAAAACTTCATGAATAAGTCTTAGTTGATCGTGGAAAATAGAAACATTCATTCATTTATTTCAAATTTGGTGTGTCCAGAATATTTATCAGAATATGATACCTTACTGCATTAAATTTAGACTTCATAATTTTTGTAATATATTTATAGGCCGGAACAAAATATTATTATTGATTTCATTTCAATCCTTTTGAAAACAAAACTAAAAACTGAATTTTATACTGAATCTGAGAAATTTTTGTTGAATTATTGTTTGAGATATTACATAAACTATGAAAAATATTTTGTAGTTAACATAAGACTTAAATACCGAGCGATTTTGTTCGCAATACTCATATTCAATAATAATAATAATTAATAAATAACAATAAAGATGATAAATAAAATAAAACGCTTGGTTTTATTAAAAAATATCTTAATATTAATTGCAATTTCGTCATTTACATTTTTAATTAAAGTTGAAGTTTTACCGGAAATGGCAACAAATTAGCAAAATATATATAGTAAATTGAACGAAACGATGTAAACAATATAAGTTTGGTATGACTATCAAAATTTGAAGATTAAAAATGTTTTGTTTGAGAATCCTTTAAGAGACCAGTTACTTAAAATATTTAATTGAAAATTGTAGCGAGCGGTAAAACTGGCGAACCGGCTGGTCGCCAAAGGCGGCTAGTATTTAATAAATTTGGAAAGAAATATTTTAAGCACTTTCCTAAATGAATACAAAGATACGTAAGAATTTTGAATGGATATTAAATGGATCACGATCAATAATGCAAGAACATAAAAATTCTGGAAGAACACCAGTTATTTATATAAGTCATTATTACAGTTTCGGATATTTTTTCATTTTTGTTTTAAAATTGTAAGTACTTATTGATACAGAAAATTAAGAAAATTACAGATATTAATACAGAAAAATAAAGAAAGTTAAAAACAATGAAATGAAAATTCTGTTCTTAATATATGTCATTATAAGCAGATTTCATTGAAATAAGCGAAATATATGCTTTATTTTGAGAATAATCGGTAAGAGATTTTAATGCATATTTAAAATGCTATTAAAATTATGAAAAATGCCAACATTTTACATTGTTGTAGGCTAAACTTTTCATTGTAAATAGTTCAGAAATAGCAGAATATAACTATTTCTTACAAATTTTAGAGGAGCGGACAGAAAATGAGGGAAAAGAATTGTAAAATGAAGAGAATGACGTAAGGCATCTGGAACAGTAAGAATTATATATCTATCAAGATTTGAACTTAAGACAAAGTTGCAAAAAAAATATTTTATTGATAATTTTAGCAACTATTATTTCCAGCGACCTAGCTGGTCGTCGGAGGCGGCTAGTATTTATTATAAAATAAAATAAAATCAGATTTATTTTTTTAGGTGAAGTAAAACTTTAAAACCTTTGTTAAAATATTTAGATATCTAGTTCAATTCACAATTCAAATTCTTTCCTACAGGAAGAATACTTAACACTAATTATCCTCCCCCCCCCCAAAAAAAAGAGAAAAAATTAAATTTAGAATACATGTAACTATTCTGCGGCAATTTTCATCACACATACAAAAAAAAAAAGAATAAAATAATTCTCTTGTTGTTTGCGTAATTCTTTAGCTAACAGGTGTGCTCATCACTCAAAACTAGTGATGGAAGGTTTGGACGTGGTATTTCATTCCGACGAATTCCTATTATAAACGCTTCTGAACAACAATAAAAAACTTCCAAAATCTAATAAGATGGTAGAGTTCAGCTCAAGGAAGGTGAAACACTGTGAATAACCGAGTCCCAGAGGAAAGTTGAACGCGTAACGAAGGAAGCTAAGAATGCATATTAAAAGCGAAAAGAATGTGGAATGCGTTCATGAAGAAATCGGTTTCTCAATTCACGATTTATTCTCAAATTTCGTGATCGATGCAGTTGAAAGTTGAGAATTAATTTAACAAAAGAATAAAGAAGCATTGTGAAAAAAAGAATTTCATAATGCTGGTATTCGGCACGTTTTGTATTTAATTTTCTTTGAATTTAGCTCCAACAATACATGATTGAACAGGCTTGGTAAGTTATTTGTCTTAGATATATTTGACAATTAAATCGACGTTTCGTGTTACGGGAGAGTTTAAGGAACAACTAAATGTTAATATAATGAAAAAATTATTCAGAAGCTGCAAGAAAAAAAAATAATTTATCGAAGTGATATGAGATATAATTTATACCTTCTGTGACTTAATACTGTTTGAGAATGTAATAAGGTCTAAAGTTACTTCAAAGAAATGCTTAAATCGTCTTGTTTTAATTTTTTATTATTAAAAACATAATTTTCATTGCTAGTTTCATTTATGCCAGCGTCTTGTATAAGTTTCAATAATTTGGGACATCTTATATTATTTACATATATCTATGTGTTTTCAAGAATGATGTTTTTAATTTTTTTAATCACTAAGATATGTTTTTCTTTCATATTTAGGTATCGATAATTAGTTTTTCTAATTTATAATCATTATTTATGTCTTCGAAATTATACATCGGCTATTTCATAATTCAAGAATTGTTGAATCAAACATGAGAAAACCTGAGTAAAAAGATTTTTTCCAACTAATATTTTTTCGAATTGACTAGGTGGTAAGGTTTCAGTTTCGAGTCTGATGGTTACCAGGCTTAAAAATTCAATTCTACAAAGATTCTTCAACACGTTGCCGTAAATGAGAGCTGTAGCCGACCGAATTTTGGCGATATGTAGGCAAATGACAGCTAATAGTCGTCATATGCTCTGAAAAGAAAAAAAAGTGCCTGATGAGCAAATGACGGTTACAGATGTCGTGAGTTTTCATGGAAAAACTGTGACAAAATGCGATCATTTTTTCACTTCCAAACATATGACTGGAAATGAATTTCATATGGCAGTCATCTATATCTATATCTATACTTATAATAAAGCTCAATGAGTGTGTGTGTTGGCGCTCTACAGGCCATACCATTCAACCTACAGCTACCAAATTTGGCACGTGTATACCTTGGAGGCCGGGAATGTGCACCTGGGGGTTATTTTTTCGAATTTTTAATTAGAATTTTATTTCTTTAAAAATTAAGCGAAAGTTTGGCGTTTTTCTGCTATACTTTCCGAAAATACTACCGCACAAAAAAGATTTTTACATGAAGTTAAAGATCAAAAATTTATCTTTTAAATGATACCAATATTTCAACCTTAAAATTCAGTTTCTATTTTTAATTAATTTTTAAATAAGTATTTTAACTATATTTTTCAACATTTTTTTTCGTACAAAATAAAAATAAAATTTAAGCGACATGTGCACGTTTCGCATTCATGGGAAAAAATTAGCTTTTTTCAAAGTGTTGCCATCACATTGATTAAAGCTCCAATCAAAAATAAATTAAATCTTTTTGGAAATGAAATCTGCAAAAATATAATTTTCGGCACGTGCCTGTAGGAAATGAAACAAATATGAAATATTATTTTTTCTAAAAAATAAATTCAAGAAAAATTCTTTAATGATCTTTTACACTCTCTATGTTATTAATCCAATAAATCATTTTTATTTTAAGGCAAGTTTTGTTTAATATGAAGAGGATATCCATTCAAATCCGGGCCACACAGCTAATTTGTAAACCTTTAGTAAGACACACATAGTGCTAAAATGGTCTAAATGGAAAATGATTATATTTTATGTAACTTGATTCAATAAATGCTCTAATAAATAACGAATATTGATTTTACATAAAGCTTCTGCTGTGGAAATCACGATTAACAAAATTTTCTTGAAACACTAATATTTTAAATAAAAAGAGTTAATTTTCAATCAACTAAATCAATCAGTTAAACCGACTGATTTATGAAAATTTGAATATCACTATTCAATAAAAAAAGGATAATTTTAGATTTTCCATCGGTCGTTTCAAAGATAATACGCCAATCAGCGCGCAGGTTTCTCAAGATTAATTGGCCTAAGATTATGAAAATGTTGAGTTTTTCTAAATTTTTAACATTCAAAACTTCATAAATAAGTCTTAGTTGATCGTGGAAAATAGGAACATTCATTCATTTATTTAAAATCTGGTGTGTCCAGAATATTTCTCAGAATATGATACCTTACTGCATTAAATTTAGACTTCATAATTTTGGAAATATATTTATAGGCCGGAACAAAATATTATTATTGATTTCATTTCAATCCTTTTGAAAGCAAAACTAAAAACTGAATTTTATGCTGAATATGAGAAATTTTTGTTGAATTATTTTTTGAGATATTACATAAATTATGAAAAATATTTTGTAGTTCACGTAAGACTTAAATACCGAGCTGTTCTGTTTGCAATACTCATATTCAATAATAATAATAATAAATAAATAACAATAAAGATGATCAATAAAGAAACGCTTGGTTTTATTAAAAAATATCTTTATATTAATTGAAATTTCATCATTTCCACTTTAAATTAAAGTTGAAGTTTTACCGGAAATGACGACAAATTTGCAAAATATATATAGTAAATTGAACGAACGATCTAAAAAACAGTATAAGTTTGGTATGACTATCAAAATTTGAAAATTAAAAATGTTTTCTTTGATAATCTATTAAGAGACCAGTTACTTAAAATATTTAATTGAAAATTGTAGCGAGCGGTAATACTGGCGAACCGGCTGGTCGTCAAAGGCGGCTAGTAAACAATAAAAAAAAATGTATTTCTGTGCACGATCGTCAAATTAAAAGTATGTGACAACGTGTTAAACGAAGTGTTCCTGAATTCGACTGACACATTCAGAGAGATGTAGTGGACATCAAGAAAATATAAAATTGTAATTGAATATAACGTCTCAAACCACGTTTGGTCGGTGAAGATTGCAAAGGTAGAGTAGAGAAACGAATGAGCGAATTGCCGGCAATACTTTGTCCTTCCATGTTGGCTGTGCAATGACCATTCCCGCCACAACTTCGAACAATTCCCATAAACATTTCTTGTCTTCTCCTTTCTGACTTTGAACTGAGATGCATTACATGTACTGTAACCCTACTTTGCATCAAATAAATATGTTTCGTCTTATTATTAATTCGACTCTGTTAGCACAAAATACTCAACAGCGTTGCTACAATGTCTGCATGATTTTGGCCAGGATTCAGAATATCGGACAATATCATGGAGATACCGTATAATATCTTGTGCTGATACGGCTTTGCTCCACTTTTTTGTCACCCATTTCATAACTATTTTTGCGATTTTCTTCCACTAAACGCGATTTGTGATATCATGTTCTTACCAGCGGCTTTTTATCCTCTTGATGCATACTATCAACCCGGTCGGATTTTTATCGGTTGAATTAGGCAACACCCTGTATATGTGGACTTGGATCACATTTAATATCGTTTCGAGAAACAAAATTCCTCTCAATTATTTGGAGCAAATGTTTGGAGAAGGAAAAATAGTATCAAGTGCAGTCCTTGTGATCTCATTTGGCTTCAAAATTACAAGGTCCGTCTCAAAAATAGCCCTCGTCTTTAATTAAACCAAGACATTAATAAGTAAACTTAATGCATTTTCTATAATAGAATCAATTCTGTTGACGTCACTGAGAAATGACAAAAGCTACTGCGCATGTGTTTTAACATTCATTCATTCATACTTTGCCTTATATTCGATGCGACATCGTGTCCTGAGAAATGTGCAGTGGATTAAAAATGTAATCCATGCTGTAAAAAAATCAAACAAAGACATTAATAACTAAACTCTATATAATTTATTGAGAATTTTGAATTAATCTTCTTGACATTATTAAGAAATGGCAAATGCAACAGCGCATGCCTAAAATTCAATTATACTATGCCATATATTTGATGCGACATCATGTCCTGAAAGATGCGCAATGGATTAAAAACGTAATTCCTATGGTACAAAATGAAACTAAAATATTAGTAGCTAAACTATATATAATTTCCATAATAGAATTAAATCTGTTGACGTCACTGCGAAACGGCAAATGCAATTGCGCATGCCTTTTAACATCCTGTTTTATCTTGCCTTTTATTCGATGCAATACCGTAGCCTGAAAAATGTGCAATCGATTAATAGTCGAATCCATATAGTACAAATGACGTGACACATGGTCAAATTGATTTGCTGCGTTTTCCAACTTTTTAATACGTTTGTTGATAAATTAATACAGTATGAAAAAACCTCAACCATTTATAATCAGTAAAGCAAAGAACTAAAAATACTGAACTCTACAAATTCAAAAGCGTAGCAAAAATATATAATTGAATTTTCAAATTAAATATTTCCCAGAAGCTTAGCAAACATATATGAATAAATTTTCAAAAGAAATATTTCCTTCGAATCCATTCCGAAAACGTACAGTTGATGGAGGACTTGAAGGTGCAAAGGTTAATAAGCTAGGCAAAGGGAAATTACTATAATATTTAGTCATAAAGAATTTTAGTCAGCTATTCTTAAGACATATTGACTTTATCAATCAAGAATCAGGGATAATTCTGTTTCAAAATTTCATAATCATTATGACTGATCATATTAATATATGGTGATTAGTATTATTAATCTCACCGTCAATTGTCATTCAATTTTAGTTTTAAATAAATCAATCAAGTTACATATAATAAATAAAACTTTATATTTAAATATGATCAATTTTAATCAGGGAATCAGGGATAATTCTATGTTTCAAAATTTCATAATCATTATGACTGACCATATTAATATATGGTGATTAGTATTATTAAGCTCACCGTCTATTATCCTTCGATTTTAGTTTTAAATAAATAAATGAAGTTACATACAATAAATAAACCTTTATATTTAAATATGGCCAAATTTAAAGCGCTTCATTTTATCAATAATTAGTACTTTTCAGTTATTTCTCAATTTTGTTTTTAAAAACTTTTCTTAAATTTAGTATATTTTATGTTAATGAAATTGAAATTTTGCAATCAATTTTTTACTTTTTTTCTGATGATGTAGATATTTAAAATTATGTATTGTTATTTGTTCTTATGACAATGTACCATTTTAATACTCCTAGAATTTAATTTTCAAAAAAGTGATCCATTTAATTAATTTTTGGTTCGATATCACTGACATTATCTCGACGAAAATGTCCCGTAATTTTTATAATAATGAATTGGAAATTAAAAACGTTAAAAAAGGCAAAGATAATTATAATAAAGCTTTTTAATATTCGACTATATATATATATATATATATGTGTGTGTGTGTGTGTGTGTGTGTGTGTTTTAAATCTACTTTTTAAGTTGCAGTTTACAAATTTTAATATTTTTTACACATAAATATACATTTTTCTAGATATAATCAATAATTATTTTTTTTAAAGTTGTCAGTCACGATTTCCGATGTATGTCACGTTTCCTTAAGAAGTAAAATATTTTATGATTTAAAAATTATACGTAAGATACATTTAAAAAAGATTAATGGAATTTTCTTGAGATAACTTTTTTCTTTTTATTTCGATGGAAATGGTGAATATGTATATATTTGCAAAGTAAAATGTATAAAAAAATATGAAAAAAATACATGCCATGCAGTATTTTGCATCATAATTCTACCTTTCTTGCTTATCTTTACATCCAAGTCCCGCGATCAGAATAATTTTGAAAACAACCGGTAAAATCAAACTTTGATACGATCGCTTTCGAATGCTGACAGCTGCATCGAATTTAATCGTTTGGTCGATTATTTTATGAAAATATTTCCTGCTGCCTAAAATTTCGAACCTTGTTTTGGCAACATCATTTTACACATTTCACGCACGGATGAATACTTTTAAGATGGATGTATTGTTTCAATCATCTGTAATCGATTGTGTTTCCGCCTTATTCCTTCCAAAATTGAAGTAATTGTTTTCCTTTAAAATTCTTTAACACGAATATAATGACTTAAAGTTTGTATTGACATGTTAGTGTTAAAAGGAAGAAAAAAAAAAAACACGTCCTAAATTTCTGTGGCTGTTAGTGTTTGAACAGTGTTTAAATCCTTCCGGTACAAGTAATGTTTTTTTGTTTTTATGCGAAGCAATGCAATAGATGTAAACAGTATAATTGAGTGAAAATCTTGAAAACAATTTTCTAAAATATGTTAAGTAAATCAAAATGTGTATTATTTTTCGAATTTTTCAAAAATATATGACTTTCTTTCGTTCTGTTTATATTGTTTCAAAACCGGTAGAATGTCTTAAACTAGAACTTTTCCAAATAATGGTTGATATAATTTCGGAAGGTTCCTTATAGCTCTGATTAAAAAAAGTGTAAATTACATAAAAATCTAAAAAAGTGAAATTAAATATTTATTGATAAAATGTTCTGGTTAAGAGAATCAAAATATTTTAGAAATTCAATTCCAAATAATGGTTGATCTAATTTCGGAAAATTCCTTATAGCTCTTGGTCTTGCTGGGTTAAAAAAAGTGTAAATTATATAAAAATCTAAAAAAGTGAAATTAAATATTTATTGATAAAATGTTCTGGTTAAAGGAATCAAAATATTTTAGAAATTCAATGATTTTTTTTTGTCAAGAATGTTAATTTTTAAAACTTCATACCATTGTAATTTTTTTAATTACTGATTCTAAGACAGTTCTAATTAATTAAATTTTAATTCTTTTTATAAAAATAATGCGACGTCTAAATGTTGTTTAAAAGCAAATTCAACAATTTCTTTTTAAATAATGAAGACCTGTCCAAAATCAGGAATATTTGCCCTTTGGTTGCTATTAATTTCATTTTTGTTTCTTTTTACATCTTATTTAAGTTTTTATTATTAAAAAACTAATAAATAGTTCTATATTTAAGAGTAGAATCAAAAATTCAATTAAACAAGGAAATTTTTATATTATCATTGGTAAGAAGGGAGTTTAAATTTTTTAAATTTTCGAATTCTTAAAAAGAAAAAGAAAAACATTTTCCCGAAGGTTTAGCTGTCAATTGTTTGTTTGAATATTGGTGAAATAATTCATATTGTTAACTCTTATTGTTTGAATATTGGTGAAATAATATCATGATTATAATAATTTATTCTATTCGAACGGTAACATTAAAAATCTAATATTGATGTGTTTTAATTATTTCTCTTTCAAGGATAATATGGTATATGAGAAAAGGATAAATGTGTTTATGCTATGTTATTCTATTAAAGAATAAATATGCTTTTACTATATTATTCTGTTAAAGGATAAATATGCTT
>JAPMOR010090673.1:0-22433 GCA_026543865.1 Argiope aurantia | reverse complement strand
AAATTATTAAAATAAACAAATCTTAGCTCAACATCAAAATTTCATCAATTGTCAAATTTTACCATTTGATCATTATAAAATCAATAAACTATTTAACGCAAATTAATTTATTCTCAATAAACGTAATTAAAAATTCGAATTCTTCACTCACCGCCAGAAGAAGGAAAGAGAATAAATTCCTCATGTTTCGAATGGAAGCCGAGAGCAGAATTTCGCACCCAACATTCACAAACTGCGGCCCGATTGTTTATAAAATCCGAAGGAATCGCTCTGAAAATAATCGATGCGGGGAAAAGCGGTTCCTTATAACCGGACGCTTTAATTGGAGGCAAATGAGGACACGGGGTTTTGTAACCCTTTTTCTCTCTCCGCTCTTTCTCCCTCGAATTCGAATCGTGAGGGGACAGGTGGGATGATTCGTTTCTTCGACTGTAGGAGTTCGCGCGCTTTTCCGTCCCGAAATCGTTTGGCTTCTGAAAGCATTCATGTGACCTTTGAATCGTTCCTTTTTCGGAAGTTAGGGTTAGTGTCACTTAGACTGGAGAGTATTATTTATTATTTTATTTAAATTTAAATATTTATTTCACGTTTGAAAAACTTAATTTTATTCATTATTGTGAGAAATATTTGTTTATAATCGTTTGGTTTTTGAAATTTTTTTATCTGCGCTGTTGAAAAATCTTCTATGAAATGTTAAGAATTCGTATGGATTAATTTTTTTTTTTTTTGTTCAGATTGAAAAAACGAATTTTCAAAAGTATTAACATTAATTTCTTTATTTTAATGATTATTTTTTTTCCTTGAGACAACGCAGGTTTAGTTTTTATTTGGCAAAATAATTTAATTTAATAACTTGTTCTGGTAAATAATTTGTTCTTTTTAATAGTTGCGCTATGGCTACAGTCAACAGAATAATCTTCATAGGTTTTGAACAATTTAAACGGAATATTGTTTAACTGTTATTTGTAATCTCTACAATGTGGATAGAAATGGGTGCTTTAAGTGTGGAAAAGAAAAGCTATTTTTACAAAGGTCTGGAAAATATTTGAGTCATTGTTAATTAAATCATCATTATTAATGAAATGAAATTTCAATCATTATTAGTCAAATTAAGAGTTGAGATTTTTTAAAACTGAATTTGCAAATTTTCATAGGATGCAACTCTTCTTTGATTTCTTGCATAGTTTCAAAATATAGCACATTTTTCCGTGTAGATTAATTTGATGACTTTTTACCTTTTATTACTTAGATTTTCCAGATTATTTGATGTCCAACTATATACTGAAAATTCCTTTTTCTAGCTTGATGCTGAATAAAGGAATCTCATCAAGCTAAGTAAATGTATTGTATTGTCGCTGTACATGAAAAAAAACCGAATGACAGGTTATAATTTCGTTAAGATATTTGGATTAAAATATGGCATAAATCTTCCATTTTAATGATGAAAACTTCGACAACATAGTGCGAAAACGCTTATTTGAGACAAAAATGTTCTTTTGGAGGTTTAAAATGTGGAAATTGATCAAAATTTAAATATCAAATTATTTGAAGGTCGCAGAATTTTCTGTTTAATACACTTTATATACCATAAATAAAAAATAAGGATCATTTTGTTTATGCTGCATTCAAATTCCAAGATTTACAGAAATTTAACAAAAAAAATAACAAATATTAAATTTTTAGATAACAAAAAATAGTATAATTTTATAGATACATAGAAATACCAAAATGATTTAAGTTGAAATTGATTTCAGTTATATAAACATAGTATAGTTCTTACGAACCAATATTGAAAATAAAAATATTTCTAATTATACTATAAACATGCCAGACAATATCAGTTTACTCTAACTTTAATTTTTTTATTTGTTATTTTTTATTTATTTATTTTTGTTTTTAGTAAAGCACTCTTTGCCTTTAAAACAATTTAATAATGCATTTTTTTTTTCATTTTTACTTTTTCTAAGAGCAGTTTTAAATTCTCCTGTCAATGAACTATAAAAGCTAGGGCTTCACATAATATTAAATTGCACATAACAGTAATATTATATTGTATATAACTTTAAAAAGAAGCTATAACCTAACTATAATTACCAATTTATAATTCAAATGTTTTATTAATAGCACAGTTTAATGACTCATTTCAGTTCAATTATGTTTAAAATCACAAAATAAATTGTGTAAAGTTTATTTTCGTATCAACTTTTTTTAAAAAAAAGTTATGAAACCAGATCAGCTTTTCTCTCCTAATATTAAAGATAATTGGGTGTGTGTTGGTGTTATACAGGCCAGATCGCCTGTACTATATCTACCCAGTACGACACTTATATACCTTGAAGGAATGTAATATGCACCTCTGAGCGATTTGTTTGAAATTTTAAATAAAATTTCAATTAATTAAAAATTAAGCGGAATTTCTCGATATCTTTCGCAAATATAATCGCATAAAAATGAACTTTGCACCTTTTCAAAACTTAAAAATGTGTCTTTCTAATGATGTCAATTATCAATCGTAAAATTTCTTGATACATTTTGGTAGTTTTTAAACATATTTTTTGCTTAATTTCTGAAAAATGATTACAGTGCTGACCAGAAATTCAAACCGTTTTCATTGTTTCAACAACTATTTAATAAGGGGATTTTTCCATTTTTGAAAGCCAGGAGAGAAAAATTCTGTTTAATATCTGTGTAATTTACAAACGAATGAAAATGTGAAGTTACAGTTCCGCGAAATTTAACATTTTGATGGATTGGCCATTATCTAAATATCTTCATTCATCAATAACTCATAAATTATAAATACATCGGGAATCACATAGCTAAAAGAAATGTAGTTTACGATTATAGATATTTTTAATCTAATATTGTTTTAACTAATATTTTTATATCTAATTTGAATACAACCCAAAGAGAATGTGTTTGAACATTTTATTTTATTCTTAAAATTAAGCTAAAATCCTATTATAGAGGATTCTAGCACAACGTAGGAATAACGTTTCATGTAATAACAAATCCCATTATAGGAGGCATGCGTTATCTGACGAATTTATACGAGTTCATAACTGTTTCTAATTGGAATCATGCATATTGCTTATGAGTTGCTACTTTTTCAAAACTATCAGCTTCATGGTTTATATGTAAACGAAAAACAAGAGTAAACATTTATTTTGTTAAAGAAAAAAATAATTATGACATAAAAAATTGTGTGGATACTAAATTTATCATGTGAATAATTCGAGGCTGTTTCCCACACTGTATGAGAACTAGACACTAGTTTTTAGTAACATCATATAAATAGCACGTTATACGAGAGTCTACTGCATACAAGAAGTTCAAATAGCATTCGTGCTCCAAAAGAATACTAGATTTGCAAATGTTTAGAATTCCTGATAAAAAATGTTTTTTTCAAAAATGATAAATTATGTAAAAGTAACGTAAAGCACGGTATCAGAAATAATATAATTGCTTAATATTTTTTTGTATAGTTACGCACTTAAAAAATAATGAAAATTCAAAAGCAAACTATCATTTATCTTAGTCATGAAGTGAGCGACTTTTGAAATTTATACTAGCTTCCTGATAAATTAATCACCTCTCAGCTCAAACTGTTTATTAATGTCAAGTAGTTTGAAATGCTAATACAAGTTTCAAATATTTTGAATTCTGAAAAAGGGAATAAATTTTGAAAAATTATCTTTGTGTTATTGATAACATTTATAACATCAAAAAGAAAATAATAGGCAATTTGTCTTTTTTACGTAAATATTTTTTCAACGAAACTTTGAATCAGATTGATCAGGTTTTGCACTTGAATCTAGACAAATGAAATATATGGCATAAAGATCATTGAATTGAAAATTAGCATAATATTTATTTTATCAAACTGAAAATGTATTGTGTCTAAAACTTTGGACATTCTTTCACCAACTTATAATAAATATCTATTGGGTTGTTCGGAAAGTAATTTTTTTTTTTGGAAATGAAAGACAGTTTTCGTATAATAAACAAATACTTTATTAAATTATATATTGGCCGTTCTGGTCCAACACCTTTGCCATCTTTCTGGTAGTAGCATCATTCCACGCTCATAAAAATTTTGGTCTTTGCTGAAAAAAAACTGATTGAGGTGGTTTTTGACCTCCTCCTCATTTGAGGTGAAGGTTTTACCGTCTAAAAAATTTGGAGTGACCGGAATAAATAATAATCCACTGGCGTACTGTCAACACACCTTCTCCATACACATCGGTCCATTTCTTTCTAGCTTGACGAGCATTTTTACCCTTTCCGTAGTAAAAGTAAGATATGTCGAAAATGCTGCTTATCGCTCTCCATATTTAAAAGGGCACCAACCAAAAACTACTGCATAGAATTAATTGGAATTTTTCACACACAAGCCTTGCTATATGAGCTCTCAAAGCATATAAAAATTATACGGCTTAAATGTGAAGTTGGGTGCAAAAAAATACAATTAATTCCTCTATCGGGAAAAAAACAAAATTACTTTCCGAACAACCCAATATTATAAGTTTATTCTGAATGTAAAATGTAACAGCTAAATGCATAATTAATTAATTTTATGTTTTTATTGATATATATTGCATACATTTATTATCTGAAACAGCTGATTTTTTTCAGCTGCCGATTAAATACACTGTGGTAAATGTAAATTAAAAATATTAACGTATTTATTGAAGCATGAAGCAAGTCATGTTTTCACCTATTTAAGTTGAAAACTGAGTTACTGAAAGAACGATGCGTGTAAAAGAATTTATTGTTTAATTTATTTTTAAATTATGAGTTCGTTTAATTTTTACATTAGCGGGTTTGTTTATTTTAAAGCGTTTTTTCTAACATAGGAAATGTAAATTGTCTAATGCAAATTCATTTCTCCCATCTAAATTTGTAAAGATGAGATTCCAGAAAATGAAGTTTTCAGTTAACTAGACTATGTAAAAATAGAATGTTTAGTAAATATATTTGTGTTTTCTTATCATTAAAACTGAATTTAAATTAATTCTATCTGATTTAATCACAAAACAAATATAATTTTTAATTAAAATAAATTGGAGAATTTTAAGATGAGATAATTATTGATTATTGTTTTTCTATTAAAAACTTTTAATATTAGAATAGAAATAATAAAATTTAAAGAGAATTAAGCAGTATTTGAACACAAAATATGTTTCATTTCAGTCTCTATAGTTAAAGTGGATATTCCGCTAATTAATTAAATGAACTGCTGCTTACTGTAGCTTCGATTATTAAATATTAAAAATATTAAATTGTAATATTTATTACAATTTAAAATTCATTTTCCCAAAATGTCAAAATCTGGAAGCTATACAAATTCATTAGAACTAAAAATTGTATATTTCAAAGATTAAAAATTCCGAAACCTTTAAAATATTTTCCAAATGTAAACTAATTTTGCTATTTACCGCTGAGTAAAAATAAACCAAATTTCATATCCTAAAAATGTTAATTATTATTTTTAGTCTAAAGCTATTTTGCATCCGTGTTTTAAATGCAAACGTTTTCTTGTAGTTTTAATACAAACTATCTAAAAATTTGCAAAATTACATTTTTCTACTGATAAGTTTCGCTACTATTATTTGGTTTAGCATTCTTGATGCGCTCAACCTTTTATTTTAAACATTATAATCTGAAAAACGTTTATTCCATCTTACAATTTCAGAAAAATTTTAATGTATCTGGATGGTTGCTTTACTTTTTTTTATTTTTACAATTTAATAAAATATTTATTGTTTAAAAATGAAAATTGTGTTTCAAAGACATATATCTTTATTTTTAATGATTTTGTACAAATTTTGTCTCAAATGTGCCATTTAGATCAACCATAAACCAGATTATCATCTATTTATATGATTGTAATTTTTCAAAATTACTATTCGAAATAATAAAAAAACGACATAATTTTATAAATGGAGTTTTCTGATGGATGGAAATTTAAAAATCGAAATTCATAAAAAAAAAATTTAAGAAACTTTTTAGTAGAATGTTTTGTTTAAATACATTTCGTATACCATAATAATAAAAAATCGTTAAAATAACTGATTTTTAAAAACAAATATTTCGAAAGCTATATATCATTAAAAAAATGTCAAGTGAACAACTATTTAAAAATGGTCTCTATTGTTTCATTTAACAAATTTACATTTAAACTACAATAAAAATGCTATAATGCTATAGGAATCTGTATAAACAATTCTGTATTTTTTAAGGTGTTTTTTTATTTTTGAAATTTTGAAATTATATGTGCTTTTATTCTTTTTCATTAATTTTACTCTTTATTTGTAATTAGTAAAGAACATATGACAATAATTCAGAGTTTCTTGTATAACCAACCGCCTTTGGCGACCATTTATCCAATATTTATATATATATATATATATAAGCTTAACTTATGTTTGAGGTGGAACGTTTCTGTAATTACTAAAAAAAACTATAAATAAAGCCACAGCTTAAAACAAGATCTATTGCATATGAATGAAGGGAAAAAACTCAAGTTATTATAGAAAAACTTTGCATGAAATAATTATAGTTACAATGGAAACGAAAACATTTTCAAAAATTTATTAAAATTGAACTAAAAAATTGTATGGAAATTAGATTTATATCAGAAATATAATTTTTTTATGTCTTAAAATAGTATAATAATCTTTATTGTTTCCCCTTTTTTAACATTTTCCAAAACAAAAAAAATCCAAAATTTCATTTAAACTTGAATTTTAATCAAAATTGAGTTTCTTTTTATCTTCCTTCTTCCAGCGGCTTGACCTGTTGTGCCTAACACAACACATACACATTGTCTTTCACTATTAGTACAAATATAGACATAAATAAAGACATAATACTTTAAAGAACATTCTTTGTGCAAATTGATAATTTGTAATAATATTTCACTGCTTTAAAATGAATATTTCTAAAAACTGGCAATAATCTTCTTGATTCCAGAAATTTTTCCTATAATTTTCTTAAAAAATGAAAAGAAAAAAGAAATTGCATTTTTTTGTAAAACCGATATTTTTTTGCGGTTCAGCGAATTACCTTATCATTTATTTTCAAAAATAATGTTTCGATCAAAGAAAAGCTTTTCTTTCTTGGAACAAATGGATGTACAGATATGTACAATCACAGTGTTTTTAAATTTAAAAGACATTTCAAGTACCTATTCTAACAAATTTTTAAAGAAACAATTGAAAAGTGCATTATCAACAAGATAAAGATAAAAATAAAGGAAAAAAACTGAAATCTTATTATTTGTAAAATTGTGAATCAAATATTAACGATTTTTTATAATCAAAATTCCACATTTTTTTACTACGAGTTTTGTTTCTTAATATATTTGTGATATTTCATATTAGGTTTAAATTTTCCTGTTCTTTCAGTACAGTGAGCTTTAGAATTCCTTCTTTGCTTTTATACTTGATTGATTTCATACATAAATTTGCCATTTATAGATGAATCTAACATATGAAAGCAGACATTACTGAATTGCTCATCCAACCGAAAAAGATAATGCATCTTTTTATCATTTAATTTTCTTGCTTTCTTTTCAAAGAAATATATACAATTTTTCTTGTATTTAATTTTTGTGCTTATTGCAGCAAGTGATGTAGTTTTACGTATAATTCATTGTAATCTGCAATTTAGATGAGTTTTGGCATATGTACACTATTAGTAGCATGCAAAAGTGGTCTCCCTGTAACTTTCTCGCATACTCTGAACGAAGTTGTTGTCCGCATAAAATTTCGAACCTTAAGTAAGGCCAAGAATACACTGCCTGGCATTGGTGAACGATAATTACGATATATAGATCTTTAGCACTCTATATTGTATATAAATATATATTTTAGACGTCTTTTTTTCCACCGATCAAAACCATAATTTGTCAAGGAATCAGTTATTGCTACTAGATCATATACCGAATTTCTTTGATTTAAGTCACTGCGTTTAGGAATTGTTGGATTTATGTGCGTGCATGAACATAGACCGACAGATGATCAATACGTCGTTCTAGACTTTGCTCAAAATTTAATGTGTATCTACATTTTATATGATAAATCTGTGGACCAAAGTATATTCATTTAGCTCTTTAGGTTTGGCGATTTTAGAATTCACTTGTATTCGAACAACAAGATGGACGGATATTTTCTGAATAGAATTCTTATAAAATTTAATATAAAATCAATATACTACATTTCATCTGTCTAACTCAAAGTGTTTTTGTCTCATCTTGTTTACAAACAGAGAGACATAATTCCAAAAAGATAATTTTCGAATTCAGTGAGGTTTAAGACATAAAGATTCGCGAAAATCTGGAATTCGAATTTTTTGACCATCACAATATTTTCTCTTTATAAATTTCGTGTACGAAAAATGTATAATACTTTCTGTTTGCATTCTTGTGTAGAGAAAGTAAATAAAGAAACAAAGAAATTTGACAACACAATCTCACTCAACACATTAAATTTTGAGCAAAGTCTAGAACGACGTATTGATCATCTGTCGGTCTATGTTCATGCATGCACATAAATCCAACAATTCCTAAACGCAGTGACACAATCTACTCAACTTGGAAATGAGCTATCTGTAATTAGTAGCTAAACCATTATACATCCTTATCTTTTAATATTATTAATCTGCTCATAGCAAAATTAAGTGGGAAAATATAAAAATTATCAACAAAAAAATATTTCATTTCTAATATACTATGTTGATAGAAAATTCTATGTCAAAATGGAAGCATTCCAAAAAATTTGAATTCAGAAGAAAAATCTATAAATAAATAGCTGCATATATGCGGTAGATTTGTTGGTTATTGAAATACAGATATCTAAATAGTAATTTTTAATCACATTTTGGCCACAATGCTATAAAAAAATATGGTAGGTTTTGAAATTATTATAGTTATTTTAAATCGTTGAATTTCTTTGCCTTGTAGATGCAACTAGCAAAGTTCCATTCTGAAGAGTGATTATTAATAATTATAGAAAAAAATATTTTTAATAATCTTTTGAGAGTCTATAGGATTTAAAAATCGTTTTCAACGATAAATATTAATTTTTTTTTTAAAAGACGGTAATAGATTGTAAGAAGGAATTTTTATATAGTAAAAATTGATATAAAAGTGATTTTTAAAACAACATATTTGACAATGGTCTTATTTGCATATGCACTAACACTCCATTAGGTGGTAATATTAAATGAGATTAATATTACCACTTAAATATAAGTTACGAATTCCTTGCGTTTATTGTCAAATAATAACCCAAACATGTTAGCTCAACAGTTCTTTTAGAAACTCTATGTTCATTCCAATATTTTTCCAAGTTGAGCTGAGTACGCGTTAATTTGGTGACTTGCCATCGCTGGCTGCTTTGGAATGTGAAGGGGTACCTTAAAGTATATTTTAACCAAATATATTTTTACTTTCATGTATATGATGTTCATGTAATATAGCCTAAAAAGTTGGCTTTATAAGTGACAAATGTAATTTGTATTGTATTAATTGTATTTAATGTAATTATTTTGTATTGTATTTGTATTTTTTATTGTATTTAAGGAAATTTGTATTGTATTGTATTTGTATTTTTTATTGTATTTAATGAAATTTGTATTGTATTGTATTTGCTTCAGATTTCACTCGCTAATGCTAAATTATAAGAATAGTGTTAAAGATTCCATGATAGTTTATTAAATACTACTGAATTCCCATAATCTAAGTCCCATACATTGCAAATCTTTGGGTATGTAATTTTTTTCTGGAATTTTAACTTTTCAATAGTTATAACAGAAAAAATAGTTTCTGAATATCGTATAAAATTTCTATACACTGAAGCAAAATTTTATATATCGAGAAAATTTCGCATAAACTTTTTTGTATACTTATTGTTGTCAAGAAGCACTCATATACTTCGGTCAAAATAGAAATATAAATGAATAAAAAAAATTTTATTACTTCTTATATCGGCAGATATCATGAAATATAGATTCGAAATCGATCACAACAAAGAGTTACATAATTGACAATGAGTCATCTGTTACTTAGCTTCCGTTGTGAGAATTGTACTTTTTCTAATTTAGAGTGAGATAATTTCTGTTATTTTAGCTAGATAGATAGATAGTGAGATAAATTCAGTTATACGTAGAATTCTTTATAGTGAGTATGAACTCTAAACGAGATCTTTAAGTGTGAATGAGAACTTCAGTTTAATAAAAAAAATTCACGAAATATTGGATGTCGTTAAAAAGACTAAATAATTACCAGTGAGTCTTTTTTTTTTTAGTCATTGGTTTAAAATTTTATGGAAATCTACATATTTTCTGTAAAACTATAAGTGAAAAATATTTCAACTATCAAAGAATTTTTTTAAAGTATTGTGTTTTCAGGCAGATGTACATGTCGGATTCTAGAAAACACTTTTTTCGAATTCAGAATGGTCCGAAACAGAATGGTGACAAATTCTCGGATAGGAATATTTTTTTATACTTGAAATACTTTCCCTTTGCATGCTTCGTAAATGAATACTTTAAAACTGATTGCAATTCAAGAAAATGTAATATATGAAAATTTTACAATTTATATTTCTGTCAATAGAAATTTTTATACCAAACTTTTTATCGGGAATTTTCAATGCACAATCGATACATAAACCATATGTGACATATATATGACTAATGACAATGACGATGGCTTATGTGATGTATAACTACTGTGGTTGAAATACTTTTTCTCTACATGCTTAGTATACAAATAATTGAAAAGTTCATGAAATTCAAAAAGCTGTAATATATGATAAAAACGTGAAAATTTTACAAATTATATTTTTGTGTATGAAAATTTATATACCAGGAATTTTATCGGGAATTTTCAATACACATTTGATACATAAATAATATGTGATATATGATTGATATGATATAAATAATGTCATCTAAATTGAATTTAGAACTGAAAAAATTAAACAAATAAATTTTATCAGTAATAAATAATTAGATGATTTTAAAAGCCATATTTATCATATACCCAAAGGCATAAAGTCTATACTATCTCTAAAAATTCTTCCAAATTTTTTTTTCTGCTGGCGTCCTGGCATAGGGATAGCGCGTCCCGTGATCTGGGCGTCCCGGTTCGGACATGGTTCTTCTTACGCGTTTTATCAGTGAGATGTGTGAATATGCCCTCTCCCCCTCGTAAAAAGGGGTTGTGCAAGTGAATGTGACGCATGAAATAGCTAAGTCGTACTCTTGACATTAGTTGGCGCTACTGAAAAAAAAGGAGACACTCACTCGGCTTAAATCACTGGCAGATAACTGTCAGCGGGCTTGTAAAATGCCATAAGTCACAAAACAACAACAAATTTCTTCTACTTGGTTACAGAAATTCAGAACCTGTTGGTGTTTTTACTTTTGTAATATACTACCTACAAATAAATGAAATGAAAAAATATATTTTTGCATTTAATTATCTGAGCTGCAAGAAAAGTAGTATTTTGACCAAAAGAAAGTTGAATACAGCAATTTAAATCAACTTGTGCAGATATGTTAGCAAATATGTGGAGTAATTTTCAATATGGTACCAACAGGAAAATGGCTGAAAGGAGCAGACTTCCTCTTGATAGCTTATTGTGAATTAAGTTGTTCTCTAAATGAAGGGTTTACTTCCTTCACGGGATGATAGTTGCAACTCATCAATTGTTTGCTAAAACTGGAATAAAGCATAAAAAATATCTTTCGTCAGACGAGTATAACAGTTTTCTGTAAGTGCGTGAAAGTAATATTGGAAATGTAATAACGTAATTTTATTTACAAGAAAAAAATTATAACACGCCCTGCGACCTTAATTTTACTTTCGGGGGAAAATATTAATGGGAAAAGCGTTCTGAATTTTTATAATTTTATAAAGCACTGAAATTGCTATTCTGAATTATTATTATAATGTTTATTTTTCTTCCTATTTTTAACAATGGAAATTGTTTCACGGTGGTTGATATTAAAAAGTGATTCATCATTTATCTTTTATTTTGAATTTCTTTTACCTTTCAAGTTATACCAACTATTGTTGAAGTGATCGTAACTGTTTCTCAAAGTTTTTTAAAAATTCCAATAACTGTTATAAAATGTGAATAGATATTATGCAAGTACTTCTTCATTTTGTGAATTAGTATCTCAAAAAAATTCTTTGAACATTTTAAAAAATGGGGTTTTTTTATTCCATGGAAGTTTTTTAAGTCATGAAACTGAATTTGAATAATATATCAATTTATGCCATTAGCTAATAATATAATAATCGTAAAATATCTTGGGAACAACAAATTTTTATTTCAATGCATTCTGAATTAATTTTTAACTGTTGATGATGATTCAAAATTGTTATTATCTGAGAGATGACAAGAAGTTGTTAAACGTATGGATATTTAAAATTTTATAACTGAAAATTATTTAATTTATTCTGCAAGAATCTTATTTTAGTATTGCATCTTTGTTAATATAATTATGAAGTCCTGCTAACGAAACAAATATCCGATTTCATCTTTACATTGAAAAGGTTCACAGTCAAATATCTTCCTTTAGTTCATATCTAAAAATAAAGAATTCATGAAACTCTGAATTTATATCATGAGTTCTTAGTCTTGCTATAGTATGCAGCGCCATTTTAATCCACCATGCGAGTTTCTGATGATTTATGTATCGTCGTTTCCAACTCTGGCTCTTTTTATAAAAGACAAATCTCATAATGATATAGTTTATGAATATTCCCTCTATTATCGAAAGCGTTACTATTCCTAAAGTGCAATTTTCAGCAGTTGAAAGGTTCCGGGGAGCATTTGATTGTCTTTATTCTCTAGACCTAACAGTTGAAACTAACTGTACACTCTCAATCGGCTTGAAACTTTGAGCATAAATTGACAGTTAAATTCAGACGTTCATCTATTTCAAAATATTCAAATAGGAAAGAGTAATAATTCGATATTGATTTGGTTCTTGCGGTATTTTTCTCCTCTCCTCCTCCTCATAATCATTGTTTCGGCAATCACTCATTATTCTTCTCGATATAAGTTCGATGTCAAGCAAACAAAAATTATTTAAGAAATGGAAAAAAAGAAAGAAGGAAATGCCTATTCTGTTTAAAAATCTGACATTTTTTAATATTTGGAACTATTTTATTTACTAGAAATTTTCAAACTTTAAATGACTTTTAATGAGTATTTTAATTTTGAATTTCCTAAAAATTCATATTGGAGGTTTATAATTCTACAACAAAAAATACAATCTTGCATATCAAATCTCGTTAGCTCAAAAACTCGCACATTATCAGGATCACAGTCGAATTTGGATTTTTCTTTTTTTTTTAACTCAACTCTCTTCCGTATGATCAAACTAAAATAAAAAAATAAAAAAAAATAAAAAAAAACTTAAAACTGGAAATTTATAGACTTTTTTTTTAATAAATGAAAGGGTAATTTCCAATGATTTCGAATAATTTTCCAAAAAAGGCATTTTGCTATCTCATTTCGAAATTTCTTACACACTTGAAGGGAAAAAAATACATTATTCATTAAAAAGTGCAATATTTAAATAGAATTTAAAACAATTTACTTTATTATTAGTATTGCTGAAAAAAATTCATCAAGAAATGATTTTTTCGGAATTAAAAAGGCAGAAGTGCTCACAGAATTATTCTAATTTAACCTTAATCATAATTGTAATATATATATTTACTTTCTCGTAAACGAAGTATAAACTCCAGATTTTCCCAAAGTTCCGCATTTCAGACGTCTATCAGTATGAAGAATTTTTGTTTGCAATTATATCTCTGTGAAAACGATTACTCAAAAGCACTTTCAGCTAGACAGATGAAATTCGGTATATGATATATATTTCAATTTGCAGATTTCTATTAAATTTTGAACGAAATCCATTCAGAAAAGTCTATCTATTCGGTTGTACAAATGTAAATGAACATGGTTACTGCATGGTTGTATTAATAAAATCTGGTTCATAAATTTAATATAAAAAGTGCACATATGTATCAAATTTCAGGCCAAATCTGTCAGTATAAAGCGGTATGTATGCAAACATGAGAAATCAAAAATCCGACGACTGTTTCATTCGAGGAAGAAAGACGTACAAAATGCTTAAAATAACTTATTATTAAGATGATGTCTCTAAAAGTGATATAAGGTAATAATTAAAGAATAAAACATAAAAGAATAAGTTATAAGAATTTTAAAAATAAATTGTATGATTAATGGCTAATCATTCAATTCTCTAACTGAATTTTTATTTATTTATTCATTCCATTTCATGTCAAAAAGTTGAAGTTCTTTTCTTGATATGCTTTTTAATACTTAAATAGCGTTCCATACAGAAAATTACGCTATTTCCTTCTGAGATGTATCTCTAGAAATCATTTCTTTTGCTTTTTAAATAAAACTTCAAAGCTGTGAGTGAAAGTAGAACTCATTATTTTGTTTAAAACTGATGCAAAATACTTCGATTTCAAGGAAGTAACGAAATCCAACATACTTCGCCTTAGGCGAACAAAATCCCTTTCTCCGCGAAAGTATTACAAATTCTTAATCTTTTCTTTAAAAAAAGGTTGACATAAATAGAATAGGTGAGATATAAATCGTTTAATTAACATAAAAGCTCTAACCCGTGTTTTTTTTCTACTTTGTTGATTTATTTCTGTTCAGAGCTTCCGTTTTTATCTGACTAAGGCTGTTCTGCAAACATTGCGCTGTATTCGTTTCGATTGATAAAGTGATTTCGAAGTGGTGTTATTGAAAGAATGTGATTTAAAATCAGGGGAATTCTGCAATCTATTTTAATACAATTTATGGAAAAGGAAAAAGGAAAATCCTCAACATTTAGATCAGTATTAATTTCTTTCACTGGGTTTTTTTTACTTTTGTCTAGGAATATGTGGAATTCGATTGCAATGATAGTGATATCTTTGATCACTTGTAAATCTAAGTTACTGAAAATGTCGAATTTTGCCATGGATTATATGAGCGATATTACATGACATTTTTGGAAATATTATTTTACATCTATAAGAGGAAATTCATCAGTTTTGAGATCAATTCAAGATATTGATGGATTTTTGTTGTAAATTTTCATTTTTTTTTCCAAGGAATATGTGAAATGCGATTGCATTAACAGTGATATCTTTGATCAGTTGTAAATCTGAGGTACTGAATATGATGAGTTTTATTGATAAAGTGATTTAGAAGTGGTGTTATTGAAAGAATGTGATTTAAAATCAGGGGAATTCTGCAATCTATTTTAATACAGTTTATGGATTATAAAAACCTTTTTAGGAAAAAGGAAAATCATGAACTTTGAGATCGGTATTAAGTTCTTACACTAAATGTTTGTTTTCATCAAGGTATATGTGGATTGCATTGATAGTGATATCTTTGATCAGTTGTAAATATAAAGTACTAAATATGACGAATCTTGTCATGGACTTTTTTGTGCGATATTAGGCTATATTTTTGGAAATATTGCTTTATATCTGTAAAAGGAAATTCATCAACTTTGAGATCAATTTAAGGTATTGATGAATTTTTGCTGTAAGTTTTTTCTGTTTGCAAGGAATATGCGGAATTCGATGGTATTGATATTGATATCTTTGATCAGTCGTAAATGTAATGAACTAAATATGACGAGTTTTATTGATAAGGTGATTTAGAAGTGGTGTTATTGAAAAAGTGTGATTTAAAATCTAAACAATTCTGCAATCTATTTTAGTACACTTTATGGAAAAGGAAAACCATCAACTTTCACATCAGTATTAATTTTTTTTTTACTGCGTTTTAGCTTTCGTGAAAGAATATATGCCATCCGATTGGAGTGATAGTGATATCTATTACTAGTTATAAATCTAACGTGCAAAATATGACGACTTTTGTCATGGATTTGATGTGCGATATTAGATGATATTTTTTGGAAATATTGTTTTATATTAATAAAAGGAAATTCGTCAGTCTTGAGATCAATTTAAGATATTAGTGAACATTTGCTGTAAGTTTTCATTGCTTTGAAGGAATGTGTGAAATTCAATTGTATTAATAAAGTAGAAAATGATATCTGCCACCAATTACAAATGTAATATAATCAATTTTGTCGTGGATTTAATGTGTGATATTATATGATATTTTTGGAAATATTATTTTATATCTATAAGAGGAAATTCATCAGTTTTGAGATCAATTTAAGATATTTATGGATTTTTGTTGTAAGTTTTCGTTGTTTTCAAGGAATATGTGAAATTCGAATGCATTGATGTAGAAAATGATATCGGACATCAAATGTAAATCTAATGGATTTTATGCGCGATATTAAATTATGTTTTTAGAAATATCTTATAATTATTCTTAGAAAAAGAAAATTTGACAATTTTGAAATTGCTTTAAAATATTAGATAATATGCAATATAAAATTAAAGCACTGTTAGATTTTACAGTGATATATTCATTTTAAGCTTGATTCACTTCATTTCACCACCGAGTTTGACTTACGTACAAATGCATTAATAAAGCAAATCATAATATATAATATGAAATAGAAAATTATCGTGACCTTTTTATTAGAACTCTCACAAAAATATTTATTCTGGATGTGAGTTGTACAGTATGATAAAAAAATTTTTTTAGTTTGCTGTAAAATATTGTTTGTTTTAAATTTCAGAATGACAATACTATTAAAAAAATAAAATCATAATAAATGATTCTATATTCAAATTAAGTCCTAGTTTATATATATATATATATATATATATATATATATATATATATATATATATATATATATATATATATATATAAAACTGATTTAAGATTTAAAAATTTAAATTTAGAATAAAGTTTCATCCCTCAAAAAGTTATTTTTTCTATTTTTCCATTTATACTCTCCAAATTTCAAGTGTTTTTAAAATTTTTGGCATCATTTAAAAATTGTCTGATGAAGATTTGAACAATTTAATTTGAGAAGAATATTAGATCGAGCATGAAAATGCGGAATGATTTCTAAGATTTTATAATTCAGAATTTGAAGCTAAAAAAGTTTCTTTTTGTGAGAAAAAAAGGCAGGAAATGTGTATGAAATGTATTAAGAAGAATTTTTTTTTTCAATCTAAAAAAAAAAATATTATCTTTGATGATGATGATGAAAAGGCCAAAGAAATGCCCAATTTTGAAATTTTTGCAAAGAACGAAAATTTATCAATCGAGGAAATAAAGCACGATAAGGGCAACGTGACATAAAAAAATAAATATAAAAGAATTTCGGAAAATAATTATATAAATATGCATAGCGCAAGAAAATATAAAAAAAACTAACAAAATTATTTATAAGATATTGGAAAGCATGGGACATAAAATGCATACAAATGGATAAATAATACTGAGATCCATCTGGTCTATACAAAAAAAAAAAAAAAAAAAAAAAAAATTATCAGAGAAAAACAATTCTTCATAATTTTTTAATCTTTTATATACATTACTTTGGCTCAAACTTAATATTTCCTTATGCAGAAATTTACTAACTTCGATATTATTCTGCATTTTGCTTGTTTTATACACGCATATTCAAATTAAGCGCTTGATTTGCTATTGTGTATGATTTTCGATAAGCAACAATTTTCTATAATAACGAGGTTGTTTTATATTTTTAAAATTGATAAGATATAGCTACTGGTTTGATAAAATCACTCACAAATATTTTATTATTTAACTACAATAATTTAATAGTGAAATGAAATTAGAAACATAAAAGATAATCTTCACAAATCTAATAGTTTATTAAAATTGTACTTAAAGTGATATACAAGATGTAAGAAAAGTCGATTTTTTTAAAACCTTTATTAAAATTCCCTACTTATTCAGATCGCTTTAAAATCTGTTATCTCTGATTAAAAACTTCCTTCAAATAACACCGCTTAATTGAGTTCTTATTCACGGACGTAGCAGCTGAAAAGTAGAGTGGGCTCCGGAAGCAGAAATGAATTCATCGTTAAACTATTAACAGCTGAATAACTTAACGCTTCACTGCCTTCTTCATTATCTTTTTTTTCTTCTTTTTTAGTTTTTCTTGCTTAATAGATTACGTTTTGCTTCGAGCCCAAAACGAATTTCTTTTCCTGATAGATGCTTTTTCAATTATGAGTGATCGGAAACATTGGGTAACATCTCTATAAACGTTTTTGCTATTGTACAACTGTTTTAACGGTTTGTTTCAGCGGCGTTAAAAACACTGGGTGTGTTTATGCATATGATTGCAATATCGATTTTTTTTTAAACTTTTGATGTCTAAATTATCGGTCATTTGTTTGACAGGTAATTTTCGCACTACAAAGAACTTTTTGTGAATTGAGTTGAAAACGGTTGCTTAACAGAAATGCTTGCCACATTCTTGAAGATGTTCAATCTAAAACAATTGCGCAAAAAATTCTAATTGGAAACATAGTTGTATGATTTGGTTCAGTTTCTGATGACTTAAATGTGATATTTTTATTTTATAAATTTCAATTTAAAAAAAGAAATTAAATATTGAAAAAGATTTAATGCCTGTCAATGTATTGCCACTTTTATACAAATTCATTTAAGAAGAATTAATTTGAAAATAGTAAAGGATATAAGCATTTTGCGGGGTTGGGCGTTGTACATTATGATAAGCAATGTGGCTAGTGAAGATCCTCTTTTAATGAGAAATCGGTCAATTGCTTTTCATATTTTAAACCTGATCAACAAGTTAATGATTTACACTCATGTTCATAAATTAAGGATGGTGCAAGTTCAGGGAAAGAAAGAGTCAGAAAAAAAAACAAATGTTACTTATTTGTAAAGCCTATTTATTAAACAAAAGGTAATGAGCAAAAAAGATGCTATATGTTTGATATCATTAATAAAAAAATGCGGTTTTTTGCTCCCTGGACCAAATTACAAAAAAAAAAAAAACTGTTTACAAAAACCAATATTACATAGTTGGCATGATAGTTAATACATAGTATGTCTCCGAGACGATGCAATACAGTCCGTACAATGCCTAGGCATGCTGAGTATCAAATTGTCGATCTGATCTTGGGGAATATTACACCACTTATCAAGAAATTCTCCCCGAAGTTCCGGTAGACATGTTGGAGGTAGTTGACGGGCTGCAACTCTTCTACCAAGCTTCTGGATTCAAGTCCGGTGAGAATACTGGCCAGTCCATACGGATGATATCCTCCAATCAAAGGCATTCGTTTACGATGTTTGCACGATGAGGACGGACGTTGTCATCCATAAACACTAATTCTGAGCCCATGGCGCCCCGAAACAAACGTACATGTTGTTCCAGAATGACGTCCCTATAGATTTTGCCTGTCATGGTTCCAATTTGAACATGCAGGTCAGTTCTGGAACCCAGAATAATTCCTCCACAAATGAGCAATCCTGCATCACCGTAACGGTGTCGTTCATATTCTCTTGGCGGTAACGGGTACCTGGCGCTCTCCATATGAAAGTCTGGCAAGCATCAGAATGCAAGCTAAACCTAGACTCGTCGGAAAACATCACACAAGCCATTGTTGCAGAGTCCAGAATGCATGCTCTCTACTCCAGGCTAACCGCAGGCGACAGTGAGTTGCAGTAAGTTGAACACATCTGACAAGCCTAAGAGCATATAGACTAATCTGTCCTAAGCGTCTGTATACGTGTCTGCCTTGAAACTGTCGTACCAGTGGCTGAAGAGAGTTGACGAGACAGGTCTGATGCTGTACTCTGTCTGTTTCTTTTGGCAGTAACGGCCAAATACCGGTCCTCATTCGGCATTGTAATTCGAGAGCGACCTATGCTGTAACGTTTACTCACATTACCATCATCTTGGAATCGTTGCCAAAACCTGGAGATGACACTCTGGGCAATTCCAAGTTCCTCGGATACTTCCAGCTGGGTTCACCCACATTTCAGACGGCCGATAATTCTACCACGTGAAAATCATCCAAATGCGTGCTTTGTGTCATAACTATGCGGTTATTGCACTAAAAGGCTTATAAAGCGCTTGCGAAAAATTTTCCTTCTCAGTCTGTATTCCTCATACGTCACTCTCTTACACTCTCGTCATTGTACTATTGGTGTAATTTGGTGGCTTCCTGCAATTTGCATATGATTTTTGAAGATGTGTGTAGTTATTTTAAGGGTGATATATGTATTTTAGAGTTCGATTTCCACCTGACTCTGAATTATCCTTAACTTTGACTCCATTTCAGATTAATTTTTTATTATAAATGTTTCTTAAAAATAAAAATGATTTTTTTTTATTATTTGTGATTTCAAAACATTCTCGTTTATAGGTAATATTATTTAAGCAAACTCTATGAGTCTATATATTTTGTAATGACTAAGTGAACATAAAGATACAAATGAAAACCTACATAATTATTCTTTATAAAACCTTAATTTTATCCTAATATTTTATAATTCATATAGAATTTGTATTTTACAAATAACTGGTCATTAAAACCGCGTTTTTTCAAGCTACTTAACAATCTCTGAAAATCGGCAAAACAAATATTTGCTCTGCTCTTTTAACAAAAATAGCATTGGGTCTTAAAAATGCTCTTTTAACAAAACTTACCTAATAACATATTTTGAATATGTTACGCCATCATTCCCTTAATAATAAAAATGACTATATTGAATTTGTGACAGAGAATATCAATTCTTTGAGTGAAACTTTTTTACTGCTTTTTTTTATATGATTGCGAAATTAATTTATTTTGATATCTAAATTTTGTCAGTTAGAAAAGAATAGTAATCCTATTTTTAAAACGACTTTCTCTCAAGCTCTTTTGTAATAACTTAAAATTTCATATTTAAAAACAATATTAAATTAAAATTTTTATCAAATATAAATAAAATATAAATAAAAAAAATATGAATTAAATTAAATAAACATTAAAAATTCATATTATAAATAAAATAATAATTACAAATATAAATATAAATTATGAAGAATATTAAAAATTAAATATAAAAATTATTTTTAAAAACTATTGCATTTTGAGATTTATTTATTGCTTTTTATCGTTAATTATCAGCACAAATCCAATACGAAGTTTTTATATTAAAATAAAAATTTTGTATTTTGATTGATTATACATTTTTCTGGTTGTATAAACATATTATAAATAAAATAATAATTATAAATATAAATACAAAATAATAATTATCATAAATATAAATATATATTATCAAGAATATTAAAAATTTCATATAAAAATCATTTAAAAAAGCTATTGAAGTTTGAGATTTATTTATTGCTCTTTATAGAGAATATTTATTATTAGCACGAATCCAATGAGAAGTTTTTATATTAAAGTGAAAATTTTGTATTTTGATTGGTTATAAAAATTTCTCGTTTTATAAATAATATACGTGTTTCTTTTTCTCATAGCAACCGTTCATCTTTCAAATTTGAGCAACCTATATATTTAGATAATTCTCTGCATTTCTGCTCTCTTATAATACTGTCTCTGTTTTCAACGTAGTAAAAGTAATAAAGATAATTTTAAAGAATTAAAACTTAATTTGATCTAATTTCTGCATAATAACATCTAATTTTTACATAATTTTTAAAAAATCTAAATTCAAATTGTGACTTTGACATAAAGATTGATGAATTAATATTCTTTTTTTATTTTGTTTATTGTTATAGAAAATCTCTAAGTAATGCAGCAGATATCGGACCAGAGGGCTGCAAGATTAGCGAAATGAAATTAACGGAAGTTTTTGAATAAAAAAGCATTTTATATACATTGTTTATTGTACAAAAAAAAATTCAAAATTATATAGAAAATCATTTTTATATTTCGAATAATTAGAAAATCCAAAGAATCTATCTCCCAGTAGAGATTACTAATCCGCTTTTGCCAATTTTAATTTCGTATGAAAAACTCATGATCCCTAGATACATTGCAAACCTCCCTTATTTTGGGAAAAAAATCGCGGAAACACTCCTTTACTGTACATTTCCTAAAGATAAAGGTAAAACAAAAGAGCCCCCAAAACTATTGTACTTATTTCATTAATTTTTATTTAAATTGAAAGCTCATGACTATAAGCGAAGTCATCAATTATTGCTTATTTTCTCCAGAAAATGTTGCAAAATAAAATCTTGAAAAATAAACGTAATTTCAACAAACGAACCGATTTCGCCAATTAATTTCATCGCTTTGCATACATAGATAGCCAATAAGAATGCTCTACTTTATCGTACAAATATAATTTAAAGCAACATTTTGATACGGCATGATAATATTTAATTCATCAAGGTTGAAATGAGTAAATTTATGCTAGAAACGTTTATGCTAAACTACAACATTAAACATTAAACTTATGGTCAGCGAATCGCTGGCAGCC
>JAPMOR010090668.1:51289-144638 GCA_026543865.1 Argiope aurantia | reverse complement strand
AAAAAATAGATTTTTAAAAGTTTACTTTTTATTAAATGTTGAAAAAAAGCCATAAAAAACTGGTAAAATAATGAAAATCAACTAAATTTTATTAGAAAAAAAAGGGATGATGTTCTAGTTATATTTAATACTTAATTTTTAATTTTATGTTAATCTAAAATAAATGAAATGAAATAAATAAAAAAATAAATTATAGAAATAAAAATAATAAAGTAGATTTGAATCTCCATCGAAAATATTATAGGAAGCCATGGTTGTAGATTTGATTGCTTACTTACATATTATCTTTAAAAATTTAAATAATAATATGCACATAAAAACGCATTTAATATCACAGCACTGTGCGCATATAGAAGTATCGTTTACTAAACTGATGAAAAATATTTTTGAAGAATATACTTAAAAGTATTTTGAAAAATATTAAGATCAAAGAAAAAAAAATTGAAATGGAATTTAAAAAAAAAGAAATCACTAAAAAACTAATTTCTTAAATTTTAAAATGGAGCAAACGTGTTTTTGTTCAGTGATATGATTTGAAATTATTAACGAAAATGTTACAATTTTATTAGCTTTTTGTTAAAATTTTATTTTAATTTTTGAAACACCATTTCTTAATATTGCTATCTAAGAAGTAACTAAGAGTACGAGAAATTTGGAAGCTCCAAGTCCAACAATCTGCCTCGAAGGACGCTATTTATAGATAATATGCCTGACTATAAATATTATTATATTAAAATTATGAAAAATTTTATTTCTGATTTTCTAACAAAGGAAAGTCATTCGGCTTTAATTGAACAATGAAAATGATTTGTTTTTTTATTACAATGATAGAGATGTTGTTGGAAATAAATATTTAAAAATCTGTTGAAATGAAGAAAGAATTTCATAAATAAAGTCATTAAAAAGATTTTAATAAATATATTTTTAACATGAATTAAAATCTATTTTAGTAGGGAAACATTTTCGGAAGTTATTGCAGAAAAATATCAAACCTTTTCTCTATTTTTAAGTAATAAAATTTTAAAAATTGCACTACAAAATTGTGCATATTCCCACCCTCCAAAGCATATTTATGTTCCTCTGCAGATACACACACACTTTTATTAGAAAAGAAGTTGTATATAGTAAAAAATTTATGCATATATTATATATAGAGTCATTGTAGCCAAATGTTATTTCGAGTCACAATCGCCTGAAAACGTTTATTTATTCTAATTTTGCATCAAAATATTTTTATTATTTTCAACGGTTGGAGACGTTTTCTTTTAAGTAAAAAATTACTATACAATAATAAAATAAATAAAAAATAATAAATAAATAAATTATATTTAATTAATAAGTTATTTGATAACCAATTATTAATAAATAATAATTTTAATAAATAACTTAAAAAAATTCTTAATAAATAAATACATGTTAATTCTTAATAAATACATTTTAATATTAATAATTTATTAATTTCCATCAAATTGAATTTTAAATTAAAAAAAAATTTCAATCACAGTAAAAGAATCCGTGTACCATAGGCGAGTACACGACACAAGTAAAAAAAAAGAAACCAGTAAAATTTCAGAACGGATGAAAGAAATAAAATTAAAAAATTAAATTTAAATTAAAAAAAAATTTCAATCACAGTAAAAGAATCCGTGTACCATAGGCGAGTACACGACACAAGTAAAAAAAAAAGAAACCAGTAAAATTTCAGAACGGATGAAAGAAATAAAACAGTTTTATTCAAAGTTTTGACGGAATAAAATCGAAGACAAAATCGCGTAATAGGAAATGAAAGAGATCAGAATAAATCGTCACAAACATGTTCATTTTGCCAAATCTTATAACCCTTATTATATAATTACGTGAATTGGGATAGTTCTTGTTAACGCCCATACACGGCTGCAGATCATTAGCGCCATCTATAGGCACTAACTGGAACCGGGCTTGATCCTCATAGGTTAGAGGAGGGGAGGGGGGTTGTGTCCTCCTGTTAACGCTATTCCGGTAAACTTAAAGAAGAATCAAAACAAAACTGTATTTGAAAAATAATTCCAAATATTGTATTAAAGGTATGCAGTTTGTATTTCTGAACACATCCGAGTATTATAAAAAAACACTTAATGCCAGTTTATAAAAGATTTCGGTAGTATCTTAATGAAATGTAATTATATTTTTTTAAGATATATAAAATTAATATTCTTAACTATAATTCTCAGTTTTCATAAGAAGCATATGAATTAAAGGTTTTTACTGTAAATTAATAAAAATTATGAAGAAATGAAACTTTAAAAAATAATTTAGAAACTAATAAATGTGATTAACAGCATATACACAACATGCATAGTAATTTTGATGTTGTTTTTTTTAGTAATGGTGTATCAATATAATATATTGCATTCTCTCTTTTTTTCTTTTTTTTTTTCTTAGGCAGGAGAAATTTGCATTGCAACTTACTTGTTCAATTTGTATGTGAAAAACACAATTATGTTGTTCTATATTCTACTTGTATTTCTGCTTCAGAAATATTTGAAAATATTATATTAAAAGTTATGTTATTTTTCTATATATTTAATACAGAATAAGACAAAAATTATCTGAATAAAAAGATCTCTTATTTCCTTTATAAATGCTTATCGTTATAAGCAATATATTGTATTTAGAGCACTTCTTGCAATCTTCTAACATTCTTATTCTTTTATCTTAGATATATGACTGTTCATTCCTAAATTTGAATTATGGCTGCAAAACGCTATTTCATCAATAAACTGCCTGATTCAGTTGGAGCATTAGTAGAAATTCCAAAAGCTGACATCAAAAACCTCTGTTTAAAGTATATTCAACATATATTTGGTGCACAGACAGTTACAGCTGATGATGCTGATGGTGGGCTTTATGTTGGACTGTCAGGTGTTAGTTACATGTGTTGCTACTTATCTCAACATCCTGAATTTGCTGAAAAAAAAGATGAATTCTTGGATCAGAGTGAATACTATTTGAAGCATGGCCTAGCAGAAGCATATAAACCTAAAAGTTCATCTTCAAGTGCTGCTTTTCTACTTGGAAGTTGTGGAGCTTATGCTGTTGCTACTGCTCTGAATAAAACTCTTGGAAAAGAGAAAGAAAGCAGTCTTTTTCTTGAAAAATATACTTCTCTCGCAGATGGATGTCTTGGTCTGGATTATTTAGGTTGTGGTTCAGATGAACTCCTGGTTGGAAGAGCTGGCTATTTATCTGGAATTCTCTTCTTACAAAAAGTGTTTGGATCTGAGGTGAGTTTAAAAATGCATTATCTATATGTATAAAAGGAAATATTTGTGTGTTTGTCCACAGTATCAATAGGGTGACCAGCCAATCGGGAAAAATCAGGGTAATTTATATAAAATTGGAAATTTTTTAATAAATCGATAATTTTTATAATAATCGATAATAATTCACTGGTATTTTTTCATAAGTAGGATGAAGCATTGTTGGCAATGAATGAAAATAAAACTTTTACTAATAACCTAAAACAGACTGTGAAAGAGAAAGATTAACCACCATATCTAATTTATTACATATATCCATAAATATATAACATTTTCTGTGAAAGTTTTTTTTTTTCAGAACAAGTTATCAACATAATTAGCAAAAATGGTTTTGTGTGCTATGGGAAAAGGTAGCCGAACTAAAGTCCATCACCTGTTACTGTTATGATGTTACGCTTAATAGTGCTTTTTTATTTAAAAAGATATATATGAAGCTATTCCCCCCTCCCCTTTCCTTCCTTCAAGCATCATGTATTACGAGAGCAAAAGTTTGAATTTTGGCTATTAATTTTCAAAGCAAAATTTATTATTCACAATTTATTTTAATTAAATTAGTAGTTTATAATAATAATTTATTCCCTCTACTCTTAGATTTTTTTTTTAATTATAAAGTATCGTATGTTGATATTATTTCTGTAAAACATTTTTATTGTGTTTATTTTTAGACATTATGAACACGAATTACTAAATTCTTCATATGAATGGATGCTACAAACGGCATGAAATGGATGTTATTGCTAGTATTCTCTTTTAATATTTTTTTAATGTGCATTTGTTGAAAATTCCTTATACATTCAGCAAAGTGCTCAATCAATTTGAAATAATATTAAACACAAGAAATTTTGTTTGATACATTATAGGTATATATGCCTTTTTTAATTTTTGCAAAAAAGTTTTTAAAAAAGAGAAGGACAGCATTTTTCTTATATGGTTTGATGTGTATGAAAATGAAACAGACAACATTAAAGGATATTCAATAAACTTTAATGTCCTTTAGATCTTTTGTTAAACTGTTCCATTAATCTTTCTGTAAATTAATGCAAAATTTTACAAAAATCTTTTTTAAAATAATTTCCAAATGTATTTACATAAAATTTATAAAATCTAGATGTTATGATTTTTTTTTCATCAGTTGCATCTTTGTCCTCTATGGTTTTCATTTTATTAAGATCTGATTTTATTTGACAGATACTGCCGGAAGAAAAAATTAACAAATTATGTGCAATCATGATCGAGTCAGGAGTAAAATATTCCAAGAAACATCGATCTCCTTGTCCCCTCATGTATGCCTATTATGGCACCGAATATTTAGGTAAATAAATGTAATAGTTTTGCTTTTAAATTTGTTGTTTTAATTAATTGTTAGGTACCTTAGGCTGCTAGTTGGTTTGCTTGGAATCATGGTTTTGTTTAATTTCATTAATCTTTTATGTATAACTTGATGCCCATGATTTCCTCTGAAAAGTATATTTAAAAATCAAATTGAGATAATTTAAGCTGTATTATTTGTAATATTTGTATGAAATTTCATGATGGTGTCTTATTTATTACTCTTGTATTAACCATATATCAGTGATTAATCAGTTAAGATGTCATATTTATTCCAGTTAGTGAATAATTGCCAAAAGAATACCTAAGATGTCATGTTAGATTATTGATTATGTTTGCTAAAGACTTACTATTAAACCTAAAGTTTATCCTTGCATCTAATTAATACACAAATACATTTAATTCAAGTGGCATCAATTTAAATGCAAATATTATTCACATCCTCTAATTACATATTTTTGATGCTGTAATTTTATTCATAAAATATACATAGTCAATTCTAACATTAATATGAAATAGCACATTTTATTTATATGATGTGATGCTATCTAAAATCCCATTAGATGGATTAAAACATCTTGATATTAAAAATTAAAGAATAATTAAATCTTGCTACATATCAGTTATAATACTTAATACCATAGAGTGCTTCATTATTAATATGAAAAAATTTATGAAATAAATTAATTTGAGAATTAATTAACTTTGATTAAATCATTTTAATTAATTTAAGAATGAATTCCTTCTAATTAATTTAGAAATTGATTAAAATTCCGAAAGTCAAATCAATCTTTAAAGCTAATAGACTGTGGTGAATAGCATATAAGCCAGTTAACAACTACTCTGCACAAGCAATTGCTTTTGCATAATGGTTTAGTTACTGGACTGCAAACCACAAGGTCCCAGGTTCTATTCTAGCACATCACAATTCGCTAAAATTGGTGACCTCTGACGATGAACCTTCAACCTTCGTACAGCTGTTGTGACACCATCTACCCGCAATCAAAGTTGCAAGATTCACTTGACGCTGCAAACCAAAGTCATCAGACTCGCATGACGCAGCAACCCAAAGCCATCAGACACACTTGGCGCATCGTCACCTACACAAGCTCGCCATAACGCTTGGTGCTATTCAACTGGGTACAGGTCTATTAGACAACAGCTTAATAAATACATCACACTCAATAGCCATATCGTTCGTCTCACCTCCGACTCACTGGAGGGAGATTCTGTGATGAATAGCATATAAGCCAGTTAACAACTACTCTGCACAAGCAATTGCTTTTGCATAATGGTTTAGTTACTGGACTGCAAACCACAAGGTTCCAGGTTCTATCCTAGCACATCACATACCGCTTCAAGACTATTAAAATTTTATTTTGCAATATCCTTTGATAAAGGTAGGTAGTGTAGAACTTTCAATTATTGATATCGTGAGCTTACTTATAAAATAAAAATTGGTTCTTGATCTTTGATTTTGACAATTATTTTAAACTAGTCACCTCTGGCGATTAGCTGGTTTGCAGAGATTAATGGTTGCTCAAAATTCAATAATTTGTCTTGTTATAACAAAATTTCAAACATTTTATTTAAAGTATTGCTTATATTAAAACCTATGCAACATGTAAAAATACACTAAATCTCCATGTCTTGATCATTATCAATGGAGAAGAAAACAGAATGAAATTTTTAATAGCCAAAAGAGGAAACCTGCAAATTGTATTCAAGCAATAAAATTTATTACTGTAAAATAAGCTTAAAATATGATTTAAAAATGGATTAAAAATAGAGTAAAATTTATATATTGAAACAATCCACTTTCCCTCTACATAACAGACATGCAAGTTTTATTGTTCTTTTTTTTCCTTCAAATTATTGGAGAATTATTATTTATTTTTCCCCACCATCCATGAAACACTAGGATCTAGAAAAAAATTCTTTATCAAAAATGGTGTTTTTAAACTGAAAAGTTTGTTTTTGGTTTCTCGTGAAGAAATCAAAATTGTCCAAAATATTATTTTTCTTTTTATTACAACTATTTAAAACCAGCATAAATGTTTTTATCTTCCCATTTATTATTACTTTCCCTCATTATATTACCAATTTGTACACTTAAAACAATTTAAATATATCAACAAAACAGAATCACACTTTGTAAGGCATTGAATTGTACTATTCTTTTTGAAAATAGGTGCAGCTCATGGTTTGTCAGGCATTCTTCAAATATTGTTGTGCTTTCCCAATTTTTTGCAAAGACATCCAGATGCAGAATCTTTAATAAAGGATTCTGTCGATTGGCTTCTAAGTGTTCAAACTCCATCTGGTAACTTCCCATGTGCTGTAGATGAAGTGGCAAGGCCTCGACCAGAAGCCCATGATCTCGTACATTGGTGCCATGGAGCTCCTGGTAAGTGTGCTATATATTTAAAGAACAATTGAAATAAGGGGATTATAAATTTGATTTCTGTATTCAGTCTTGCAACATTTATTCGCAATTTGATTTTGTAAAAATTATTTCTTTTAAAATTTTTAAAAAGGGATATGTCAACTTTTATCTTAATTATAAAATCACAATGAAATATGTTTTTCCTTTTTGAATTAAAGTATCAAAAATCAGAAAATTTTTCAGATAATATTATGTGTGATTAATGAGGTTTGCTTATACAGAACTTAACATTGTTGCCAAAGGTATAATAAAAAGTTGTTCTTCAGTAAAATCAAAATTCATAAAATGCCATATATTCAATTGTTTGTATTTTCACAGAATTCAATTAGTATTTTGAGTGTTAGCAAGCAGATCCATTACCGAATAAAAAGGCAATACTGATCTGAAAATGTACTCCTTTGAAAAGCAATTATTTGAAAAATTGATTTTTTAGAAGATAATTAATAAAAAGTTTAGATAGTTTCTATCCTTCATTTGTCTGTTATAAATAATTCAAAATTAAAATGAAAGTAAGCAATTAAGGAATATGAGGAAGAAAGAAAGAAAGGTGTCATTTTCTAATTTTTTATTGATAGGATTGACTAATGCTATGGTGCCTGATCAGGGTTTATTAATACTACTTTTAATTATTTATACATCTTATAGTTACATATACTAAGCAGTTATAATTACCAATTTAAACTAACTTGAACTGACAAGAGGAGCAATTTAAAATGTCCTTTTAATTTCAGTTAAAATTTTACAGAGTAACAATACTTATGTATAGTTATGCATGGTTAAAAAATTTTGATTATATTCAAGTGCATAATATCATTGAACATTTCAGAAAATAAAACCAACAAATGTTAGTGTTTTGTAAATACATATGAAAGAAACTTCTACCATAATTTGGAAATTTTACTGCATAATAACAAATTTCTATATTTTAACAACTTGTAATAATTTTATTTTTGATTTATGCTCAGCAGTTATTAAATTGTGATATGATTTGATGATGTTATTCCCAATTACTGTTCCCTTATCTTGTGAGTTTCAATTCTAGATAATCCTGAGATAAACATGATCATATGCATCTGTTTATCATGTAGTTTTACATGATGACAAGTGAATATATGTCTACTTTAAAGTCTATGTGTGTGTGATAAATTAAAATGATTTGTATTAAAAAAAAATTTTTTTTCTCAATGAAATGTAAATATTTTTTAAAAACAACTACTTTTCAATTGCATTTTTAGTTTCCTCCACATTCTCCTAATTTCTTATCATAAAGTTAACTGTAAATAATATCACAATTCCACAAAAAAATTCTGAATTAGTTTTGTTCTGTAGTTTTAATTTCCAAGTGAGAAAAATCCCCCTTCATTACATTTGAAACCTGTGAGTGCATTTACAACATTCTTTCATCTTTGACCTTTTATGACCCTCAGTTCTTTGATTTGAGTTAGGACACATAGGAAACAATACATCTCCCAAATTGTGACTAAGGTTTAAAATTTCTGCCAATTATCTGTATATATATTCAGATAATTATATAGACATGAAGGAAATAACAAAAATTTATGCTATATAGAAACTACATTTAAATTAAAAAACTTTTAGCAGGAGAACATTGTATTTATTTATTTCTCTCTCAAGCACACATGGAGAAAAGAAATATTTCAACATGTTTAAATTCATGAATCGCTTGAACATTTTTGAATTAAAAATGAATTGTATGTATGGTATGTTATACAATTAATAACTTTTAAGGTTTTCCTTTGTATTACATATTGCATTAATTCTTAAATTGTGGGTTGGACCATATCTTGTTTTAGATCAAGAATTTTAATAGAGAAAAAAGAAAGCACTTTCTTCTTTTTTAATTGATAGAAAAACGAACTATAATTCCTGCCAATTATTGATGGTTTTTTTCCTACATTAACAATTAGTCTAGCCATTAATTAGCTGATTATATTAGAATAGAGATAATGCAAGATAATTAAGTTATTGGAGCAATTTAATAATTTGTTATCCTAATTAATTTCTTAGATTAGATATACAAGATATTAGGGTTTTCCATAAGATTGTTTTTTTTAATGAAAGGAATGCATAACATTAGTTGTTTAAGGCCGATTTATTGTTTTATATTTGAATCATTTTATTCTATCACTTTCTTCAATCCATCTGAAAGTATTATTCCCTCTTTCCAAAATTATTGGGACTTGATCAATATTTCTTGAGGTGCATTTTTATTTCGTTTATGGATTGGAACAGGTTGTAACAGATTTCATTTTTTTAATGATACTAGCTTTTAATTGCATGATAAAGTGTGCACTGGGGAATTTGGATAATGTGGCAGAACTTGCCAATCATACTATAATAGCTTTTTTCTTGAAGCCAATGCAACATGCCAGTCTTAGTCTTAGTCTTGTTGATTCGCCAATTCTGACTAGTTTTTTGTTATGGCTTCTTTAAATTTATGAAGCTGATAACAATGCCCCCCCTCCCCAAATTGATGGTTTCACCAGAAAAAGCTATTAAATAGACTACACCTTTGAAATCTCACCAAATGGGTAAGATAATTTTCTTCTGGTGAAATTTAAGATTGGCAGCAATTGAAGGTATACTGTGGTTAAGTGGGATTTTGATATAAAATCCATGTCTTACTTCCAGCAAATAGCCTCTTTAACAACGGATCTCTATTATATCACTGGAGAACCAAATCACAAATAGAGATGTATTTAATGAGATGGTCCCCATCAATAGATACAAAAGTCAGATTTCCCATTAATTGATATATCCTACCCTAATTAAAATTTTATATACCATTGGTGTGGGAATTCTAGTTTTGTCATCTGTCTCACAGATTTTCGGCAAGCATGGCCTTGATAATGTTCATATCCATGATTGCTGAATAAATGTTGCTGTTTTCAACTATGAAGTCAAAATTGCCAGTTCTAACTATCCTAAACAAATTGCAGATGGCCGCAATAGATATAACACTTTTTCCATAAACAGGACCAATATCACCTGCAATATCTTTTGTACAATTACCGTTTTTAAGGCAATGAAGCATAACATGCCGCAAATACTTCCTTTGGCTATCCATATTTAGTGGTGCAAGAAAAGTTTTTTAAAGTGACTGTCATCAAACATACATACTTTAATAGAGCTCTAGAACAAATGAAATTAATAAATAAACCTGCATCTTTATATAAATATGTTCAGTTAAAATCATTTCTAGCATGGTGTGAAAGAAACTTATGGGACACTCTAATAATTAAATAATCTTAAATATTAGATTCATAGGGAAGTTGATAAGATTTTTTTTTTCTTTTGCTCAAGAGTTAATGTTAGTCTTACTGTCATTGTACAGTATAAAAGTCTATCCCTTTAAAACTAAAGAGCTCATCAAACTTTAATGGAAGGAAATTCTTTTATAATTCAGCTTAAAAATTGATGTAATCTGAAACAAAATAAAAAGTTTAAATCTCTAAAAAGATATTATAAATTTAATCATTTCATGCTAAAATGATAAAAGTCAATGGCATGTAAATATTTTTTAGTTACATAATTTTAATTTGGATGAGAATAAGTCCATGAGGCAAAGAAATGTTAATGTGTAGCATATGCCCATGTCCTTTATATAAAAAAAAGTTTTAGTATATTGTTTTATCCATTGTTCTTTACATTAAAGAGTAAAAGAAAATAACTTTATCTCTTGAATCGAGAATATTTTCCTAAATGTATTAATTATACAAATAAGTGTTATTTATTCTGTTATGTGGAAATTAAATAAATATTTTTATATAAAAATAAACTTTAAGAAAAGTTTCAGATGGAATAGAAAGCGGGAAAATGGTATAGGTTGATTTTATCAAATCAATTCTAAATTTCATAGGATTTCTTTTACTATTATTCTGTTTCATTGCAGGTGTCGTATATTTGATGGCTAAAGCTTACTTAAGATGGAAAGAGGAGAAATATCTTCAGTCCTGTCTTGCCTGTGGTGAAATTGTCTGGAACAAAGGATTGTTGAAAAAAGGTCCTGGCATCTGCCATGGTGTTACCGGAAATGCTTATGTCTTTTTGCTCTTGTATCGACTGACAGATCATCACAAGCACCTGCATCGTGCCATACAATTTGCTAACTTTCTTACAAGTGAAGAGTTCAAACGTGCACATACTCCCGATAGACCACTTAGCTTATATGAAGGACTTTCTGGTACTGCCTGTTTCTTGGCAGATCTGTTACAACCAGAAAAGGCACATTTCCCTTTCTTTGATGTATTCTAAGTTCACTTGCTTTAATAAACATTCTGTGGGTGTGTTTTGTGCAAAATTATGTATTTTTCTTTTATATTTAAAACTAGCATGCTAAATTCTAATGGTTTAAAAGTATTTGAGTTGAAAAATAATTTGTCAGTTACTTTATATCAATTGTTTCAAAAATTCCTTCTTTTCTATTCACTCCTGCTTTCTTCTTTTTCTTATTTTAGACTTTTGTCCTACTATTACTTTGTAGTACCTACCTTGTATTACCTTGATTTTATTACGAATATATCTGACATATTTTATCTTAGACAGAAATTTATGCTGATTATATTTAAAGCATAGAAATTAAAATTGGTTGAGATGAGATCTTGCAATTGATGAGTTTGTAATTCTTTAAGAGAAAGATAAATTTCATTCAACTAATGTTTGAAACCTCAAGAGAGAAAAAAATGTATATTTATATAATTTAGGGAACTTTAAAAGACATTTTACAATTATATGAAAATGTTACACTTTTACAACAAAAATTTAAAGTGCTTAGATATTGATGGATTACATTTTTCACCATTTATTCAAATTCTGATATGTTGTTGACATGTGATGTTTCATGTAAAAAAAAAAAAAACACCCTTCATATAATTTTCTCATAAGTTGCTTAAAATATTACTAATTAATAGAGGTAATGAAGCTTTCTAAAGATCCTTCCACTGTTTTAATTCATCCCTAAAATATTAGTTTATTGTGCCCAAATTAATATTTATTTCCTGAAAATCATACAGATCAACTCTAAATTCAGTAAAAAGTTTAAAAAGTATTTTTCCAAGAGTTGGGATGCATGCTGTTTCATGCTGTTTGTTTAACCCTCCAAGCTATGTATCCCGCGATTTCTGCGGCTTCGTAACCAGCCCATTTTCTGTTGCATTTCGGGTTTTTCGCAGTTTAGAGTGTTTATTTTACGATTATAGATTTTTATTATATTATTATCGTATGACATAAAGTATCAGTTCACTTTCTTCGAAAAACATTTGAGCTTATTTGCAAACTTCACATCTAAATATTGATTTTAAAGTATTACTTAGCCAGAGAGTTAATTCTTATTTTAAAAAAAAACATTTATATTTATTTTGAGATATTAGACATTGTTATTAACATATTTTATTCATTGTGAATTTAAATGTTATTAAAGTAAATGGTATTTGTAGTCTGTTTTATATAATTGTATTTGGAAAAATTCTATTTAATCAGTTGTTTCAAGATTATTTTACATGCATATTTGAATTAATAGTCTTGTCCTTGACATAAGTTTAATATTTTTTTATTTCTTGTTAGTATTATAAAAATCATGATTTTTATCGGACAGGAACTCATCTCATACTGCACTGAAACCTCTCTAAAATATTATGTCCATGCTTCATGAAATAGTGTTCCATTAAATATAAGTATACTTTACTTAAAGATAAGAAAGCTATGGTTAAAGATTTTAATGAAACTATTAGAACAGTGTAATTATTACAAAGATAAAAAGCGATGTTAAGCACAGAGAATGTTTCAAATTTTATTTTTGTAAATAAAAATAGGTTTGTATAAATTTTGCGAAAAAGGACACACCACTAATAATTGATTAACCTAATCAGAAATAATCTAAATAAGATAAAATTAGCTATGTGTCCGAGATGTTTAACTGATTTCAATTTTACAGAAGTAAAGATTATAAATAAAAGAAGAAAAACACAAATTGCAGATAAAAAATTCTATTTATTAATATTATTTAACAATAATAATAAAAAAAAAGGTTTTAGTAATAGTATCCAAATGTAAAATGCTTTTTAATAATCCAGATAAAAAGTTATGCAAAAATATGTAAACTGGAACTATAATCATAATAATAAAAATATTTTTTTCAAGAGATGCCTAAATGATAATGCTTTTTCTTGAAGTCCAGTGGAAGCACCTATTATAGTAACTGGTTTTACCAAAGATGAATACAACATATATCTGGATGTATCACCCTGTTATGGGCCATATGAAATAATAAATTTTTGGAAAAATTTATGTTGGTTAAAGACATACGGAGTATCACGAAAAAGAAATAAAAATAAGCAAAATTATATGTAAATCAATAATTTTAAATAAGGTCCCCTATACTATTTGGTTTAGCTTCAGATGCCTTCCGTATAAAGTCTTTGAGAGAGTCACTGGAAACATGTTTTGGCAAGAAGGTGGGGGGGGGGGACTCAGTTACTCTTCTATAGTTCGTCGACAGATTCTGAGACGACCGCATTTCAACAATTCCATCTCATTAAGGGGTGAAACGCTGAACGATGAGTGTATTTCCGTTATGCCCTTTTATTTTCCCCTATTAGATACTAGTAAATGTAAACATTTCCTCCTTTCAACTTTCCTTTCACCCCTATTTCGACAAATTAAACCATCCTAACGCATGCGCAAAAGCGCGGAGTGTTTTACAATCCGTTACTGAACTATAATTTTTATTATGTCTATTACATTGGTTATGTTTTCTGTGATTACACCAAAGTTCTGTAAAACAGCCCTAGATATAGCTTCATTAGCTCTATTAGATATTCCGATATGGTCATCAATGGAAAATGCAGATGGTAATTTAATTCACTGCCATTACTCACGCCTTATATCCGGGTCATCTATCCATCGGATGATCCCTTCTTTGCTACCATTAAACGATAGTGGAGAAGCTGTCATCTAATAACATAGCTGGTTTGGTACACTTACATATTATCTGTAACGCCCAGGCACGTTTGCGGCAGTCAATGTGTCAATACGCATTTGAGTGCTTTTTCTCTTTGTTCGGTCTTTTCAATTGGCCTCATGTGAACCCACCGTGGGTTCACATCTTTCATTTCAGGCCAACTGTTGCCGGAAATTATTGTCTCACTGCTGTTGTCCTTGTATTGTCTTCGTGTGAACATTTGAAATAACGTCGGTGGGACAAGGGCAAATGGCTGTCCAGACGGGACAACCATTTGCCATATCCCGTTGTGGTCACGTGATTTTCCTGAAGTAGGCGTGACTTTCTATTGCGCGCAATCATGATCTCGTGTGAACCTACCTTTATCCCTATGGGACGGGCGATTCCATTGTCAATCTTTCATTTCGAAGGTAATTCGTTTAAGAGAGTAAGAGCGCCCGGGATAAGTAAAGAACTGCCATTTATATGTTGCATTGTAACACTTTTATTTTTGATGATGTGCACAGAATGCTGGAGAAAAATGGACGAATCTTTCGGTACAAATGGAAAGTTTCAGACTTTATTTTCTTAATGTATCTTCTATTTATTTTCAATTGCATTTTTTTTATCTGTTCCATTGCTGCGAATCACATTTTCCAAAATAGCAATTATGAAGAATATATTGGCAATGCTCCCGCCGTGTTTTCCCTTAATCCATGTCTCAGAAATAGAAGAGAATATATCATTACTACATGACTTTTAGCCCGAATGATTACAACTCTAGCTCTGTTGAATAGATTTGGATTACACAATTACTCTCACTGCCAAGTTTGTAATCGTGAAAATAACATTGACCATATCATGTTTTGTTCCAAATACGCAAATCATGCTGTCTGTCGATCACAAGAATAGCTCCCGCCAAGAAGTCTATCTAGTGGCTGTCGCTGTAGTAACAAGACTAGTTCATTTCTAATGGGGATTAAGCGTGTAGGGAATTGGCGGAATTAAAGGTTACATCACGTCATTCGTCTTCTCGGATTTAAAAGAGTTGCACGCGTTATCTTATCCTTGTGTTTATTTTGCTTTTGCTTTTAAAATTATTTGTTCCTTACTGGTTTAATTGATTTTACTAATTTGCTAAACTTGCAAGATGGCCTTTAAGTTAAGGAAGGGTGAAATTTTGAAATCGCAGGCACGTAAAATTGTATATAATGTTGCGGAATTTTGTTCCAATGAAGCTTCATCGAAATCTGCGTTAATTCCACTCCCACAAGCTCTGAAAAGGGCTTCTGAAGCAACTGGAATTTCTGAAGCTACAATAAAAAAAATAAGAAAAGAAGTTTCATCATCGGGCTCATCGACAGTTTTAAAATCACCCAGTAAACACCGTAAAAGACCTAGTGAGCGAAACTGTGAAATAGACGACTTTGACAAGTGTGTTATACGGCAAACAATTCAAGACTTTTACATAAAAGAAAGGAAAGTGCCATCCCTCAGAAAATTACTACCAGTGTTGAAAGAAAAAACTGGATTTTCGTGGCAAAAAGACATATTGTGCAAAGTCTTCCATTCAATGAATTTCCGATGGAAGAAGTGCGTGAATAATAGAAAAGTACTCATGGAAAGACCAGATATTGTTTTTTGGAGACACAGATATTTGAGAGAAATGAGATGTCACAGGAAAGCTGGACGACCGATTGTCTATATTGATGAAACTTGGGTAGACAGCAATTTGACATTTAAGAAATGTTGGCAAGATGACACAGTTTTGGGAGCTACAGCAAATGTTAATTCGAAAAATAGACTTATAGTTGTTCATGCTGGGTCATCAACGGGTTTCCTTACGGGTGCTTTATTAGTATATAAAGCATCAACAAAAAGCGGAGACTATCACGGGCAAATGAACTATGAAAACTTTAAAAAATGGGTGTTGGAAAAACTTCTTCCAAATTTGCAACCAAACGGCGTCGTATGCATGGATAATGCACCGTATCATACGACTGTCGAAAACCGCACTCCAACGAAGTATTCTACAAAAAAAGTTATGATAGACTGGTTGAAAAACAACGGAATACCCTGCGATCAAGAAATGCGAAACTGTTCTCTCTTATAGACAGTAATCGTCCAAAGAAAATTGTCTATAAAATTGATAATTTAATAGAGAAAGAAGGACATGAAGTTTTCCGACTACCCCCTTATTATTGCGATTTGAACGCAATCGAATTTGTGTGGTCCTCTGTAAAAAGAATAATAAAGGAATGAAATGTTACTGGCGATTTAAGTTTGGACAATCTGAAATATCTTCTTCAAACAGCTATCACTGAAGTTACTTCGGCAGAATGGGCAGCGCATTGCAAACACGTAGAAAAGCTTGAAAATAATTATTGGGAGAAAGATGGACTGTTAGAAGATTTAGTGTACGAACTGTCATTTCAAATTGATACCAATGATGATTCTGATTCAGAAGAAACCGAAACTTGTGAGAGTGATTTAGAGGATTTTGAAATGCTTGAATGAATGAATGAACATTATTTTCAAAATTTAGATGGTATTTTATTTTACTTCGAAAACTGTTTTGCCTTAGAAATTGTTGGAAAATACATGCTGAAAGTTTAATAATGAACGAAGTTCTGTCATTGTATTAATAATCTAAAGTCCTTGATAATTATTAATAGTTATGAAAATATTAAACAATTATTAAAAAGTTAAATAATTACTTTTTTATTGTAATAATTTTTATCTTTATTGCATATCCATTAATATTTCATTTTTATGTCTAAAATTTTAAATATTATTATATAATTAATATATTAAACAATTTTTTCACTCTTTATAAATCAATTAAAAAAAATCGCCAATACGTCATCAAGGCGATTAGTAAGCCAACATGGATGCCTTTCTTTTAAAATCCCCTATTGAAAATAGAGCAGGTCTTGTTTCCACGGCAACAGACTATCGTAGACATATTGGCGGGAGCTATTCTTGAGGTGTAGACAAACAGTAGGTCAAATCTTTTAGCATGTAGTGATCATAGCGCCATTTTGCATTCCTGTTATTCTAAAGCGCTACCTATCTACTTTCCCTAATGCAATCTATGTTAATACTTCCCCAGGGAATCCCCGTTCCACAAAGAAAGAGATTTCTCTTTCTCTGTGTATAACATGCGTGCGCCAAGCGGTGATGTTCCGATAGTTGTTAGTGAAATAAAGAGTTATATTTCTAATAGTGATGAAGTGCTTTATACAACACTCTACATGAACATCACTACAAGCAAAACTTAATATTAATCTTCATTCTTGCTCTTCATTCAAAAAGCTGTTACTAATAAGCAGTATCTCTGGGTTTTTCTGTAATCTCTGAAATTTTTTAACATCTATTGAATGAACTCTCGGAATTAGGGGATAACGGCCTTTGTTGCAAAAAATTCCATTCTCACCCCATTTCAATCAATCTATTCCATTGCTGCTTTTACAGGACTCGGAATTTCTCGACATTAATGAATCGTGAACTGTACTTTTGGCAGGAAAAATATTTCCATTAATATCACATCTTGAAAACTGGTTATTCTTGGTAGTAAAAAAAGGTCAGTAGTAATGTCTTAATTTATATTTTACAGAAAAACTTTTAAATAATATGGGCAAAATAATTTTTTTCATTAGCATATAATAGATATTGCAGAAGCAGAAAGAAAAGATGTCTTGTAAAATTTATTTGATTTTGTGAACATACTTTTATTATCTGAGAAAAATTATTCTGATATCTGAATGGATGTATATGCCTTGATGCTCCCAGCTTGCATCTATTTTCTCAGTTTCCAAGTTCAGCATTTCTGCTTGAATTTTAATTTTTCCTGATATGTTACTATAACTGATAAAAACGAAATAAATGAATTAAATTCTGCTTTTGCAAACTTCAAGTTATCATGCAAAAACATTTTAATTTGGCAATGCAAATTTTGATTATTGAAAGTTAGTTGGATAAATCATAGTTGATCAAAGAAACACATTGATGCATCTGAAATATTTTGGAAAAAAAAAAAAAAGAAAAGATTGAGCTTTCTGCGAAAATATTTTTTTTAATAATGTAATTAGAGTTAAAATTAGATGGTAAAATAATTGGAAATTTAAACTCAAACATTTTAGATTTGGAATATTTTCTGGTATTTTGCATTTCCTGCAATCTCAATTTAAAACTATTTATATCAAACCAATTTTTTTTTACTATCAAATCCACATTTTCAAAACTTCTTCTTGTATGATAAAAGATTTAAGACACTGTCAGAAAATTTCATATGTTCAATTATTTTCAATTAAATAATTGCAATTATATTTCAAAGTTGCCTAAGAATTATTTTAGAAATATGCTGTTCAAAAATGATTGTAGTATTGGCAGTTTGTATTTTAAACATCTTTAAATTATAAAAAGTAACATATTATATAATTAATGGGAAAATATGTTGGTATTAAAATTATCTAGATAAATATTTTTGTTGCTTTCTTTGTCTTATTATTCTCAAATTGTAATTATGGCTGCCATATTTTTCAATTGTGATATTTTTTATATTATTTTTTACTATTATTTATGAAATATATAGACCTTGCTTGAAATGAATTTATGAAATATATAGAAATATATAGACATGCTTTATATATTAATATTTATGAAATATATAGACATGCTTTAAATGTATACGTGTGCATAGCATCATTATCAATCTGAAACTTAATGTATAAATCATGATGTCGTGTATGGCCTGCACATGATGATAAATCTTAATTTCAAACTATAATGCCAATCTCCATTAGTTGGTCAGGAATCCAAATTTCTCATGACATCCACTGCCGTGTTCAGGTTATTATGTACTATTTTTCAGAGAATGCCAGTTGAATATGCTGTCTCTCGCACACTATATAATGGATTTCCACCTATCATAGCCTTGATAAATTCCAAGTCCATCATTGCTAGATGGTCGATGCAGTCATCAGTCAAAACAGTGAATTTTCAAATCAAAATTAAGTCTTCGAAACCTATTAAATTATAGCATATGATCATAATAGATTTAGCAGGATTCCTATTATCAGTACAAATCTGGTCTGTCATATCCTTTGCCCTTTTGTCTTTTTTAAAGCAATGAAGCATAACGGGTCACAAATGCTTCCTCTAGCTATCCAAATTGTATGGTGTAGGAAAAAAAAAATTTGAAATCGGTTTTGTCATCAATGAAAAATACTTTAAAAGTGTTCTAGAATGTTTGAAACCAATGTTATAAATCTATACTTATATAAAGCTCAATGTGTGTGTGTGTGTGTGTGTGTGTGTGTGTGTTGGCGCTCTACAGGCCAGATCGTTCGACCTACAGTTATCAAATTTGGCACATGCATAGCTTGGAGGTTGGGAATGTGCACCTGTGGTCCCTTTTTTTAATTTTTAATTAGAATTTTAATTATTAATTAAAAACTAACTTTCCCACCAAAAACTCTTTTTATTTTCCCACCGCCAAGTGAGTAAGGCTACAGTTTTTTTCCCACGCTAACATAGATAGGATTAACATATTTTTGGTCGATTATTTTAAATGATTCTGTTTATTTTCATAGTGTTTTATGCATTTAAAGTTAAACATTGTTAATTAATCGATCATTCAGATTTATGCTGAAGTAATTTTGAATTAAAATAAAACAGAATAAAGGAAATTAAAAATTTCTAATCTGCTTAGCGTTACCCTAATTGGCACAGAAAATTCATGCATTTGCATTGCCATAATTGGCATTGAAAATTCACGCATATGCATTGTGTTCTAAATGTTGAAACTCTTCTATTTTCAACGGATACGGACTTGGTTTTGAAGTCTTCACATGTTTCCGACCGATTATTTCAAACGATTCTTCGAGTTTCATGCATTTAAAACTAAGCATTGTTAATTAATTGATCTGTTCATGATGAATCTGTGAAAATTTTTTAGACAACTTCTTGAGATATTACATAAATTAAGAAAGATATTCTTTAGTGCCCACAAGGTTTAAATACTCAGCGACTCTGTTTTCAATACTCATATTTTTTTAAAAAATGCTTCGTTTCAGTAAAAAATGTTCTTATATTAATTGCAATTTAACCATTTTCACTTTAATTAAAAGCATAAATTCTTCGGGAGCTAACAGAAAATTAGAGAGATACATATTATGTTATGGCCAAAGGCCTTTATAATATTATGAATGAATTATATAACTTTCAAAATTTGAAGCTTTAAAACATTTTGATGTAGAAGCTATTAAAATAGGAGTTCCATAAAATATTTAATTATTAAAATTTTAACGAGCATTAAGATTGGCAAACTGGCTGGTCGCCAAAGGCGGCTAGTAGATAATAGATAAGCCTGCATCTTTATATAAACATAGCCAATTAATCATTCACAACATGATATAAAATAAATTTATGAGACACTTTAAAATTAAATTATTTTAAATATTAGGTTCACAGGAGAGCTGATGCATTAAAATTTTTTTTTCTTTTATGCAAGAACATTATCATACAATAACGATGTTGGTCATATTGTTATTGTTTAATATCGCAGCCTATTACAAATAAACTAAAGAGATAAAAAAAACTGTCAAGTAAGAGAATTCTTTTAAAATTGTATTGAGAATATAATGCAGTTTGAAATAAATAAAAGTCATATATCTTTAAAAAATTGTAAATTTAAAGAGTAAAAGAAAATAATTTTATCCTTTGAATGGAGAATATTTTCATAAATATATTAACACTTATTTGAATATTTTTTCTTTTATGTACAATTAAATAAATGTTTCTATGTTAAAATTAGCTTTAAGAAACATTCTGTGTGGCATAGGAAGCGAAGAAGGGATAGATTGATTTTATTTAATCAGTTTAAAATTTCAAAGATTTTTTTTTTGATGTTATTCTATTTTATTGCAGGTGTAGTTTATTTAAAGGCTGAGGTTTATTGAAAATAGAAAGGAGAGAAGTATCCACATTCCTACCTTGCCTGTGGAGATGTTGCGTGGAAAAAAGGCCATGATATCCGTTTTGGGGTTGCTGGAAATTCTTATATCTTTTTGCTCTTGTATTGTCTGACGGATAATCAGAAATACTTGCACTATACTCTGCAATTTGCTAACTTTCTGACATGCTGAATTTGAATGATGTATGTTCAGGAATGTGCACAGACTATAGTTTCATTTAAAATTTTTATTGTATTGTGAATATTCCTTTTTGTGGCAGCTGTGCTTTGTTTTTCATGTTCTTGTAGATTAGAACAGACAAAAACTCTGGAATAGTTATTGTTAATTAAAAATGTTAAAATGTCATTTATCTCATAATTATTTTATTATATGAAGAAATTAATTGATTTTTAAAAAGTTAATATCAATTTTATCCAAAAATGCGGTTTGTCAACAGGATTAAATAGTTTTCTTAAAAAAAAAAAAAAAAAGAAAGAAAACCATTGTAAAGTTTGTGTCAAGCAAGTTTCATATATCTTTGGTGATATTTATTTAAAATATGGATGATTTATTAGAAAAGCTAAGGCAATTGCAGGCAATGTTTTAGGAGTAGAAATTCTAAAGGTTAACATGGAAATAAGGCTACTCCATGTATTAATACAAGATTTTGAAATTAATGAAAGATATCTTGATAAATGCACCAGCTTAAAATCAAAAGTAAAAAATAAAATTGTAAATTCCATTTCTGTAGTTACAGCTGGAAATTTGGGAAAATTTTATGAGAAGGAATTTTAAATTATTGAAGTTAGAGCTTCAAAAATGGTTAGTATTTTGGAGCCAGTTAAAAAATAAGAAAAAAAGAAGGAAGTTCTTAGATTAAAAAAAATTATTTGCAATGGAATGTTTTTATGGCAAATCATGTCATTGAAATAAGAGAATGCATTAATCCAGAGACTGGCTTATATACCAGTTTCAACCAATTTAGCTAATCTTTATTCTAGATAACAATAACATTGTAGCAAAACTTGTAACAAAACAAATGGTAGGAGAAGCTTGAATGGCTTAATTCTGTACTAGATAAATGGTTTATGCATGAAATGTCAGAAGTAGAAGAAAAAAAGTTGTTTCAGGAAAGAGGAAAAGCATAGTTTCCAGTATTTCCTGTTTGCTCTAAATTTTATGGATACATTTACTTTATTTTTCTAGTTATTATAAGATATGATAGTAGCTCTGATCTTCAGATTTTTTAATAACAGAAATTAAAGGGAGGGGTGCTAAAATTAAATTTTTTTTTTTTATCAGAAAAGTGAATTTTGCAAATAAATAACTCTCTTAGCAAGCTGGAAGGCAAAGATAGATTCCTTATCAACTGAGTTACTTTTTTCAAATTCCTTTCAATTCTTTGACAAAAACAATGAAATACTACATTTTAAAGCAATATACATAATAATTTTGCTATCACAAAATTCAGTATTTATTAAACTAAATATTAAGCAAACAAATATTATAAAATTAATGTTGAAATCTAGGCCTTATGTTATTAAAAAAACTTTAAAGTTTTAAAACAATAACCAAAATTTTTTATCAGTTAATAAAAACTAAAAGTTTATGCCTGCATTTTAAATGTATTTAAAGTAATTAACTACTGTTTTTTAATTATTTTTCCTTCAATTAGAAGCAGGATATACTGTTTTATCTTAGTATGGACTTGTCACTTGATTTTTCAATTACATTGGAGGGAAAATTTTCTCTACTTTCCTTAATTAATGCTGATCTTATAATTAAGATTTCACTTGTGTACCTTTTGTTGTTCAGGTATTTCATATCAGAGATGCTCATATAAGAATGGAAAAGTAAAAATGGCTGAGAGTGAAAAATAACACTTGTCCAAAACTTTTCTTTTAAGGTGGCTTATCTTACAGAGCTACCCATTTTATAACAAATGCCTTAAAATCATGAGTGCTTAGATATTGATAGATGATTTTTTTTATTTTATTTAATCAAGTCCAGAAATGGGTTTACATTCCAATAATTTAATCTTCTTTTTTTAAAAAAAAAGCTACAGATACATATAATATTTTCCATAATTTTATTTTAAATGCTATTAATTAAAGTGATCAAGGAAATAACACAAGCATAATTTGTTGCTTCAATTTATCATTAAAATATTGGTTTCCTCACTCTACATCTAATATTTATTAATTGAAAATCATGCACATTAATTCTAAATCCAATTATGTTTTGTAAAATATTTTCCAGAGCTGAAATGCACCATTTTTCAAAAGTTGTGTCAATTTTTTTTAAAGCTGCTATTCATTGTGAGACATTGAACTAAATCGGTAGTCTCTGTTGTCTTTCAGTATAGTTAAATTTAAACACACACACATGTGTAAATACACACATATATAATTTGTTGTTCTCACAAAATAATATTGCATACATATTTGAATTAGTAATCTCATGATATTTTTCAATATGAATTTCATATTTTCTATTTATTTTCTGATTAGCATAATAAAAATTTTGAATTTTATCTGACCGAAACTCATGTCGTGCTAAACTGAAACTTCACAAAAAATATATTGTCCACGTTTCATGAAATAGTTTTCAATTAAGTATAAAAAGGCTATGGTTAAAGATTTTAATGAAACTATTTGAACAGTGTAATTATAATGAAGATAAAAAGCCATGCTAGGCATAGAGAATATTTCAAGCTCTATTTGTTTTTGTAATTAAAAATAGTTTTGTAGAAACTTTGTGAAAATGGACACATTATTAAAATTTGATTCATCTAATCAGAAATCATCTAAAGAAGGTAAAATTAGCAATGCATCTAAAATGTTTGTTTAACTGATTCAATTTTATAGAAATAAAGATTGCAATTAAAAGAAGAAAAACACAATTTGTAGATAATTCTAGAAGATGAAATATATACTGCTGCCATTTTCAATGCAGTAAAGATATTGTATGTATATCTTTGAGTTCTATTTACCAGTAGCATAAAAACAATTGTTTTAATAGCACAGTCTATATGCAGAATGTTTTAACAATTCAGATAAAACATTTTATAAAAATATTTGAACTGAAAATAAATTCCTAATAACAGAAATACATTTCTCAAGGGATGCATAAATGATATTACTTTTTCTTGAAGTCCAGTTGAAGCAAAAGTTACAGTAATTTGCTCTGCTAAGATGGAAGCAAAATATATTTATGTGCATATTGTATAGTGGGTTATATGAAATTATAATGTTTTGTAAAGATTGATGTTGATGAAAGGCATATAAAAGATCTTGAAGGAAACAAGAGACAAAATTATCTGCAATCCAATAATTTTAAGTAATATTAGATTGCACTGTAGGGTTTCAGGTGAGAAGATTTTACTTTCACCAAATTGCAGAAATAATTGATTTTAATGTTGGAATCATGTAAATTTATTCGTAGTTTTAGCTTTGAAAAGGCAGTGATGCAGAAATATCGGGATCAGTGATTAATAAAATATAAATTTTTTTGTAGAATTAGGTGAATAGCCACAACTTACTGAAATATGCTGAAGGAAATAATTCTAGTGATCATAAAACTGAAATTGCATCCAGAAATGTCTTTTTGAAATATGAGCTCTGCTTCAGATATCCTCTTAGACATTACCAACAGAGCCACCTTTAGCAAACAACAGGAAGAATTTGAATGACATGCATTTTTTAGTAAAGTGATAATTGTATGATATATGATTAATCTATTTCTATATATGTAAAATGAATGTTTTTAAATGAAGGAATCCAGACTTCTAAAGAAATTTTATTCTATATTCACTCTTTTATGTCCTTAATTTGGATTTTTCATATTTTTATTGTCATTTCAACAAGCATTACATTGAAGAAGAATCCAAGATTCCAAACAATTTTTATTTTACATCCACTTACTTAAGTCTATACTTACGATTTTCTACATTTGTAACCATTAATTTTATTTACAGAATCCATCTATGACCATCATTAGTAGGAGATTGAAAAGACGCATTTAGAATAGCAATAAAAATTAAATGAAAAAAGTGGAATCCCATTTAGATGGAATGCTTTGTTTAATTCATTTTACTAATTCAGCATTTGAAAGAACTTCACATTCAATCTGAATGAAGTAGATGTTCTAGAAAGTCAAAACACAGAAAAAAATTTTAAAAAAGGAAATGAGGGGGAGGGGACCCATCTCAAAGCTAATTTATATCACTGAATAAAGCAGGAAAAATTATTTACTATGAATAAATGAAGTTTTCTCATTTTTATTTTCCTTTCATTAGTTAGTTTATTTTAAATGCTTCTTAGCAACTAAAAAACATTTTTAATGATTTTTATTTTTGTTATATTTTTTACTTTTAGCCTCTATTGTTATGATGAACAAATAACTATAAAGTAAGAACTTACACTTTGAATTGAAATTTTACTATTTTGATTTTATGGAGAAACTTCAACTGATTATATAGCAATGGAGGCCTTGTAACAACTTTACACAGTTTAAATGTTTTTAGATGCACATTTCTTAACAACTTGCATGACTTAAATATTTGCTTGAATGTTAATGATTTTTTTTTTCAACATGAATGTACAAAAATATTATTAAACCTTTTCATTTTTTGGTATTGTGTTCATATAAGCATCTAATTAACTATGGAGTGCAAAGGTAAAATAATGGTAAACATTTTCCTCAGTCTAAATGAGATTGTTATTTCAAGAAAAGGTATTTTAATTATGCAAAAAATTAAAGACAGCTACCATCCTTTTATAATCTTCTATGTGGCTGATGAAGTGAGAGGATTTACTGGCCCCAGATAAAGAAAAATATATGTTTATTTTCAAGAAGGAGTACTAGGTGTGTGAAATCTAAATGTTTTATTCTTGTTCTTTGCATCTTGCTTCATGTCTCTAATTCAACAGGTATTTTTTCAAAAACTTTGAATCAAATAGAGCTGCAAAAACTTAAGGTTTGGTACTCCATTTTTTTTTTCAAATTATTTTAAACAATAAAGACCTTTATTTGAAAAATCATGCTTGATAACTGGTTCATAAATGTTCTTTTTTGTTACAGCTTATAAGTGATGGATTGATTTCCCTTTGAATTTAAATTTATATTTGAAAATGCAATTTCTGAAATGCATCTATGTTTTTAATAACTAAATAAAAAAAACCCTTCTAAGTTCATGTGTTTTTAAAATAACTTGTACTTTCAAAATTAGCAAATCTCAGAACAGTAATTAATTAATTTAAAAGTTTTCATTGAAAGGTCATAAATGATACGACTATTCTGAGGGTTAAATCAAAATATCCAGAATATGTCAGTAAATTTTAAAATGCATAACTAAAGGCAAAGATAAAAAATACTTAATATTTTTGTTCTAGTTGTATATGTAGCAACGATACCCTTTAGGGAAAGTGTGCCTAGAATTCCAGTCAAACTTTTAATTTTTTATTCTTGTTTTATTAGTATTGTTTCCATAATAGAATTATAGAATTTCATTTGTTCAGCATATACTCATTATCAGTATTAAAGAGGGAAAAAACAATATCTTGATTTATCTCTGATGGGATAGTGATGGGAATATCATTACTATTAAGTAAAAGACTAATTATAAAAAATTAATGTATTTATTTCATTTCAAAATCAAATGTTTCAAAGGTATATGATAGACTAATATGAACCACATACTATTTGCCAATACTCAATAAATTCGAGCCCAAAAGATTCTATAAAGCAACAACTATTATCCAAGATCCTGAAATATGCTCACTAGATCATAAATCAGCACCAGTGAGACAAAATTTAGCAAAAAACAATGTGATAAGTTCTAGCTAATATTTTTAAAAATTAACAGAAATCTGATTAATAAAACAATGCAAATATTAAATAGCTGGATTTGAGAATAAATTTAAAACGTATATATTCACTTATTAGTCTTCAGAAAAATGTTATTAAATTTTTTACTCGTAAAAGTCTAGGAGAAGGTGCTTATAATAAGAGAAGTGTTTATAATAATATAATAAGAGAAGGTGTTAATAATTTAACAGAATCTATATTATTATTATTGTGACATGCATCCATTGGAGATTGTATAGCCGAGTATTATAAATCATATACTTTTAATTAAATTTTTAGAAGTACTACATCACTATACAACCTCCGAGTTATATGAACCCAGCAAAAATTTCATAATCAAAATTCCCTTATTTCAGGAGAAGTTTCTTAGAATTAAAAATAAATTATTATTTGAATGTTTCAATAATTTCAGAATTTTTCTCGAAAATTGAAGATGGTTATACCATCCTTAAAAAAATAATTATTTAAACTAGCCACATTTTTATCATGAGTTACATAAAAAAAAAAAAAAAGGTAAATGACAAGACAATTGTGTTTATTTTATATACTTGAATAAGCATTCAAAACATTAAATTTGGGCCATTATTTACTTTTCTTCTCATACTTTATGATAAAAAAATAATTTAGATTGGATTTTAAAGTGCTGATCAGTCAAAGTTGTAATATATTTGTTAGAAATGAATGTTTTTTTTTATTTTTATTATCTTGAAATGAACAAAATGATTTCTCTAGAAAACATGAAAATATCAAAATTTTTATCACATAAGCATATAAAATTGTAATTCATGTGAAAGATTTAAAATACAGTGCAATAATTTAATTTATAATACAACGATTTGTAAAATGACTTTAAAAAAGGTACTAAAGTATGTACTTAATTTAAAAAATGATACATCTTCATTTTGATTAAAAAAAAATGGTATATCTTTATTTTGGATTTAATAATTTAGCAATAATTTCTTTTTCCAATCAATGTATTGGGAAGCAATCTTCTACAATTTTCAAAAAATGTGTTGCTATTGGCGATAAGCGAGGATCGAACACGCAACCTTATGGTTCGTAGCCGCGTAACATGACCACAAGACACAAGATATTTCTCATGTCTCATAGCTGTTATCTGGCTTATAAAGCGTCACCACAAATGTCATTTCTTTTCTTAATCTATATAATTCAAGCCAAACCAGTTTGCTTGATAAAAAGCAGCAATGCCTTGCAATTTTACTGTTGCTTTATTTGATTCAACTTGAAAGACAGTTTGATGAGAAAAGATTGTCATTTCCTAAAGAATGGCCTAGATAGGAATTCTTGATTCTGGGAATTACTTTCTATGATTTCCAAATTTTGAAGATGTTAATAAGATAAGCATTTTTGCTGAAAAATCCAATGAAATACATTCAATACTTTTCATCGGCCCCCAAAATTATCAGCAAACAATTTGCAATGGCTAAAAAATAAAAGCAATTATTTTGCACCTTAATATTGTTCTATTTTGAATTAGGATTTGTGAGATTCAACAGTTTACTCAATATTTAAAAGAAACATTTCTAGACTTCAAGATGTTTCATAGGTTTCTTACCAACAATCTCCTCTTGCCTTTTTGACATGAAATTGAAACGTCTGTATTTTTCATGTTTAATTCAGTCCGACACAGAAATACTTCTTAATTTTAAGTATTTAATAGCTTTGGCTAGATATGTATTAAGTAAAAAAGTTTTACAAGGCTAGAGTTTAAAGCATTTATTATTATATTCTTAATATATATTTATATTTATTGTAACTTTCTCCATATAAAATTAACAGTGTCAAAAATTAATCTAGTTGCTGTATGATATATAACCAGTTTATTACTTTTAATTATGATTTAAGCTATCTAATACCAACTGAGAAATATCAATAGAATTATGATCACTTTCAAAACTTGTAACATAGCATATACTTGATAAAATTTAACAAATCAGCAAAGAATGAGATCTAAAGCTTATTGTGTTCTTCAATAACTGCAAGTGGAATAGTATTAAGAATTAGTAATTTAAATTACAAAGTTTTTAATTATGAAATTAAAACCAAGGACGCAAGAGTCAGCCCTATGTAAAAAATGCGATGAAGGTTAAAGTTGCCAAAGATAAAAGTATGAGAATTTAAAGAAGTGTTTTGTTTATTCAATACCAAACCCTTGTGGAGATATAATTGATAAAAGTAAATTCTTTGTTTAAATTTAACCGCGGCTAAACTAACTCTAAAGTCAAATCATCTCTGAAGTTTTGGGGAATGCTCTTACTAGACATGTCTGTAGGAATGCTTATTTAAAAAGGCACAACCTATTCTATTGGTTTAAAAAAACAAAAAAACAGCGTAATATATCATAGAACTTCTGATTTAAATAAGAAAGTATTCTCATGTATTGCAAGGGAAACACAGATACAATCCACACTAAACAGATGCAGATAATATTTATAGAAAAAGCGCATACATATAGTCAAATATATTTGAAATTTTTTATTAAATTTAAAATAGTACTTGTTAAAAATGCATATTAATTTAAATTTATTTAATATTTATTAACTACATTTATTTTATAAGGAAAATTAAGTTCCAGTAAACGCTGTGTGATTGTTTAAGCGAATAATGTTTGGCATCATCCTGTCAGCTAACTTACCGACCGAAGTTTGTTTTCATGTTCTGGATAGGAGAGGGATTGTTTGAGAAGAAGTAAGATGATTCAATACATTCATGATTTTTCCACTCATGTACCGAGAAATATGTTTTTTTTAAAAGTAAACATACATGCGTAAATTTGTGGTACTTTTCTCAATATATCATTTAACTGATAAATTATTAAATTAAGAAATATGATTTGACATTTTTCTTACATTTCCCAGAAAAAAAAAAGAAATATACATACTATTTTGTTTACATAGTTTGTGATCAATAATTTTCAAATCTATTGTGGAAAAGTTACTTCTCCTTTAATTTTTGATCAAATAATTGGGGTAATTGAGAAATATTGCCATATTTTTCACATTTAAAAGAGATGCCCATCCTTTTTTCTGCTGTTAGCTTGTGGAAAATAGGCTCCGAAGCTTTTAACCAAATTTAATTTTTATTAATAAAATTCCAGAAAATAGGTGTTATTTCGATTTTTATATAGAATAAAGAGAAATCAGTCGTAGATAATTGTCAATATAAAATATAAGTAAATTGGAATATTGGAAACAATACAAGGTTTAAATAAATTGGTAACAGAAACAAAGGATTTTATTATGCCTCAGATTGTACATCGTTTTATTGATGGTCAGAATGATGTTGCCATGTGTTTATATGCTAAATCAATATCAATATTACAAAATAGCTTTCAAACTTAAACTAGAATATATTCAATAAAATTTTTTATTATTCTCTGTTTCTCTTATGATTAGACTTATGTGATAATCTAACTTGGGGAAACATATTAATACCTTCTTGTACTAGTAATTGAAAGGATTTTTACACTCTTAAGAGTTTATAGGTTTATGTTAATTATTATAAAGTGGTATTACTTATTCTGCAATATCATTTTTGATGCATTATCAAATAATATCAATTTTGGTGCATGAGATGTTATTCTTTGTAATTCTTGTTAAATATGTCTATAGTTCTTATTATTTTAAAACAAAGTAAAAATTAATATAGTTATTTTAAATTAGTAGACTTCCACTTTTTTCAGTTTAACTGAAAAGTAATAAATCTTTAAAAAAATGTTTTAAGAAACAGTGATGAGAAAATATTCAAGCATTTAAATGTATTCATGTTGTAGCAGTTTTTCAACTGATATCTGTATTAATTAGTTTTGAATATTTCAAAAGACACTGGTAAATTTAAATAAGTACAGCATTAGTAATGTAAACTTTTTTTAAATCTTCTCGTTAAACATGCACAAGAGAGACTATAATATTTCATTTTCTTATTTTTTTTATGAAATATCAGCTTCATATAAAAATAAAAAAACAGTAAAAAATTTGGCTTTACAGCAAAAATAAAAAAAATAAAAATAATTATTGTCCTGTTAGAATTGAGGGGGAAAAATTAAGAGAGATTACTTACTTATCAACAGCTATAAATGTTCTGTTTGATTATATAAGGATGTGTTAATTTGCACTTGTTTAATAAGTGGATAATCCAACATAATGAATATCTTTGTAAATATGAAATATGTTAAGACATAACCTGTAAGTCATCTTATATTAACGAAAATTGAAGAATGAGTAAAAATTAAAGTTTGTTGGTGAAAATAAATGAATTTATTGTGATTTTATTGGATGTCATCTTTTTTTTAAAATTTCCTCTACAATTGAAGTACAATTATATATATATATATAAAAAGAGATATATTTTATGAAAATTATAACTTAGAAATCTTCCTAATTTATTGTTTGTAAAATCTTTATACTATATCTTAGAGAATTAATTGCATTGTAATTGTTCATATGAAAACTGCATGTTTTTTTGTTTGTGGTAACATTCAGTTATATTATTTCATTTAGACATTCATTTCTATTGAGCCTCAATATAAATTTTATTAGTAGGGAACTTTTCAGTATCTAGATTAAACCAATTTTAGTTAGTCTAAATTGAGTAGTTAGATTAAACAATTTTAGTTTTTTTTCTGGTACAATTGAAAGCATATTGGTAAAAAAAATATTGCTGCCTTTGTTTTCAAAAATCATTGAATCAGTAGTTAAATAGAAAAATGCTATCTTTTAGCACAGTTTCTAAATATTAATAAAAGTAGTTCGATCATTTCTCTTAAATATTATTAAAGCCATAATTATCTTTATTTTTCATCTATATTGGCTCAAATCTAGATCATGATCCACTTTTTTTTAACCTTTCATCATAATGTACAAATATAAACCATTATGAAATGTATTATCTGTTATGCCCAAATAGGGATTTCTTAATTAAAAAAGAATTTAGCACTAGTAATAAACAAAGGTTACTTATTAATACTAATGACAAATATGTTTTAAAATATAATGCATTTTTAAGTATTTCAGTTGTTACACAATATAAGGAGTACTTAGTGTGGAAGGTGCATTGTTCTTTTTGTGCTTTTTTTCTTTCTGGCTGTTAATGAAATATATGCACAACTAATTAACTGACTCTATTCTCAGGAATTTGAAGGAAAAAATCTCTTCATCCATATGTCTTCAGGCCTACTCTTTAAAAAAATATTTGAAACATTGCAGTATATCTAATTATAGTTCCATATGATTAACTAGAATTAATATGACAGATTCCTGATTAAAAAGAGATTAATGAAATGGATATAATTTAGAATTCTGGACTTTCCTATTCTAAAAATCACAATCTAATTAACTAATTATAGAAGTTTTATATATGAATTATTTATAAAGAATGCAATTTTTCATCACATTTGTGTTAGCTTCTGTTATCTTTCTGCAGAACAAAAGCCAAATTATTAAAATTCAACAATAGTTTATGTATACTTACTAGTAGACAATTTGTTCTTTATGATGCTTGGTTAGAGCATTTTAGATAGCCTAAGAAATTTGCTTTCAATAATTTTACCATAAATAAAGGAAAATTTAAGTTTATGAATGAAATTTCAAGTTGTCATTTTAATATCTCTTAAAGCATCATGAAATCATAAGGGTAAATTATCTTTTCTTAATTTGTGTTTTTTTAAATCTATTCTATGGAAGAATACAGGGAATCAAAGGTATGCTAAATATTGTTACTAGAAGGAATTTTATGGTTACATTCATTTTCATACTGTGATTTCTTTTTTAACATAGTTCATTTCAAGAAGATACTGTGCTTATAATTTTGCTAAATGCTTATATCTTCTTAAAAATGTAAAAGAGGTAAGAAGATATATAACTTTTTGAGTGAAGAAAGAAAATGTAAAAAGGTTTTATAAATCTTTTTTTAATAGGATGTAGTATTATTAAAGCATCTTTATTTTCTTTCAGCCTTTGCATTTTAGCATATCATTTTAGCAATGGGCAAGAAACAAAGTGTTCCTGTACTTTACGTTCATGGATCAAAGTAACTATTTCTTTTCATTTAATCATTACAGTTCTTGTCACTATTAACATATCTTTCCAAATTATTGACCATTATTTCTTCAAAAGAAGGATAATCTAAATTTATACTGAAGCATCATAATTTCAATTGCCTCCTAATTAAAGTTATATCAAGTTATGCATAAATATTGCAATATATATCATCCTATTCTTGAAATTTTTGTGTTACTGTTTTAAGTCAATCTCTTGTGTTTTGATTATGAAAAGTTTGACATTTTTTGCTAATTTGCTACAGCAAGAACATCAAACTTGTAGACTACCTGTGGCTTAACAAACATGATAGTATATAACAATTTTTTTAAAATTTTATATGGTTATTCCACTTGAAATTTTGCATATGAAATTATTTCCAGGTCAAGAAGTAATTGTTGGTATATGGAATTGATTTTAATTATAAGGGAAATAAAGATACTTATCATGTTTTGAATTACTGTCATTCAAGTTGTATCAATTTTTAGATTTATCACTCCAGATAAAATAATTTTTAACTGATATAAACTTAGACCGTGTTTATTTGAACTATGGTAGTATTTAAGAAAGTTCCAGTGGAGATGCTGTTTTTAATTTCCCTTATTAATATTTTATTTATTCAATCAATTAGTGGTACTAAAATTATATTAACCTGTAAGCAAAGTAGAAAATTTTAGTGATACAGCATTTTACCATTCAAATAAATAGTTTAAAAATTCTTTAGAACAATAAGTGATAGTTTTGGATAAAATTGCATATCTCATTTCTGAGCTTTGATTTCTTTTATAATTATTTTTAATACATTATGTGCATGTCCTGCTCTTTATATAGAGATGCACTTACAGCTATTTGCATATACTTAATGATTTTCGATAAACTTATTTCTTATTTTGCAATAAAAATACAATTTTATTTGTTGGTGTCATACTTTCGGTTTCCATATGATTCAGTATGACTATTGGATTTTACTCAGTTAAAATCTCATTTAAGGTTTTCAGAATGAAATAAAAAGGAATTGTAAATCTCTGGCCTTTCTTTTTAATTGTAGAAAACAATTAAAACTACCTACTTGGCAATGTTCTATGAAATATTTTTTGTAACACACTACACTATTTTATTGTCTTGTAGTATTAGCCTTGAAACACTCATTACTTTGCCTTAAATTTATGGCATTTTATTATGTTTGTCTGTAGAACACGCTTTGAAAAAATAGTTGTGGAATTTTTTAAAACAATTTTTATTCTTTATAATTTTAAAGAAATAGTCCAATTTTTATCTTTTGCCAAGATTTTTTTGTTAAAGTCATAACAAGAGCATGCAAAAACCAACTAGGAAGGTGAGAAGCAGAAAAGAGAGGTTGCGAGAAAATATTCTGAACTTATATAGTTTTAGAAAAGGATTTGTCAACACAATGTTTTGGTTCTGTGAGAAAAATAATAGCTGAAATTAAAGTTGTTATGAAGCCAGAGTTTGAATGATTTAGAAATTATTTTTATAATGTAAAGTAATTAGGAATTATACAAGGTGCCTCAAAAACCTTGACCGCGGCTCTTATTCATTAAATATTGATCATAGACATATATTGTAAATTGCATAAAAAAAGGTGCAAAATGTTATGAAATCAATTAAAATTTTCAAGGGATTAAACTTTAAAAAATGTAAAATTTAAATTTTTATATGGACTTTGTACAAAAAAAATTCCCAGTGAGTACAATGTGCCTCATCCTCTAATAAGGTCATGTACAAAATTTCAGTATTTTATCTCAAAAAGTCTCAAAGATATGAAACTACATAAATGCTGACATAAACCACTTTTCCATGCCTGAATATGAGTTCACAAAGAAGAAAAATCGTGTCGGATGTTCGAGTTTTAGGAGTCGTATACAAATTAATAAGAAAGTAATGATTGGATAAATAAATAATAATTTAGCTATTTATTGGTTCAAAAGTATTAAAAATTTGTAGAAATAATAATTTAAAGGACTTGTTCTTTAACTACATAACTTGTTCAAAATGTTTTCCATCCATGCCAATACAGAGCTGCATTCATCTGATGACACTTCTGTGCACTCAATCAAGTTCTTGTTCGGTGATGTCATGACAGCCCTCTAAAATGCATTCTTGCAATTCTTCTTTATTTAAGGGCAGTGACAAATAAACCAGTGTACGTAAACGACCCCACACACAGACAAAAAATACATAGGCGTTAAATCAGGTGATCTAGGGGGAGATTTGACTGCAAGCCAATCCACTTATCTGGAAATTCGTTATTTAACTAGTGTTTTACAACTGTAGTATGGTGAGCTGGAGATCCATCATGTTGGAACTAAACATGTGGAAGTACTGTTAGAGGAATTTCCTCGATAAAATCTGGAATAACCACATTCAGAATTTTATTAACATATCTGTCTCCCGTCAATGTACTATCATACAGTATGGGTCCATTCAAGCTTTTTTTGAAAATGCCACACCATGCATTCACAGAAAATTACCTCTGATGATGAATAGCACGTACCACGAATGGATCTGCTTCTGATCAAATGTGCTCATTTTGAGGATTTATGCATGCATCTTGTTTAAAACAGCATACATCTGTCCAAATTATGTTTTTCAGGAAAGAGGGATTAGCATCTTCCTGATTAAGAGCCCGATTGCAAAAATCTAGACAATGTTGATAATCTGTTGGCTTCTGTCCCTACACACTATGAATGCTAAAAGGATGCCATCTATTCCATCTCAGTATTCTCCACACTGCTGCATGTTATAGGTTCATATCTGAAGCAGCAGTACAAACACTATTATGTGGATGACTGCAAAAGTAAGCCAAAATAATAATTTCTTCATCAGTTGAGTGAAGAATGGGCTTACTTGGTCTACCTACAAGATATGCGCTTTCTCTTTCACACATTCATTGCACTAATCGGGAAATAAATTCCCCAGAAGGATGTCGGGAATTGGGATATTTACGCCGAAATTCCCGTACAGTTTTGCTAGCATTGCGATTGCATAAACTGGAAAGCATTAGAATTTCAAAATGTTCTTCATTGCTATATTGTGGCATACTGTTTGTACAGGCTAATTGCACTCACAAAATGTAGCAGAAGTGTGAAATATTTATGTGCGAGTTATTCTTATGTAATCTATGCTATTGATCAATGATAGAGCACAAATAACATAATATAATGACACGTGTGTTGAGATTATGGAACGCACCAATCAGTGGCATAAATTTGCATATGCAAACATTTCTAAGTTTTTTTACAAGTTCATTGACTGTGCTATTTTTAAGTTATATTCTGAAATTCCATGATATAAAATTTTAAAGTATTTTTCAGGAAACATAGATTTTAAAATTTGTATTTAAAACTGTTGTTGTTGTTGTGGCTTATCCCACCTGGTCGACAGTAACATCAAACCAGGTCCATGAGCCCAAACACCTTAAAACAATGTAGTGCAGCCTCAGAACTCGAGAATAGCTGGCTGGTATTTAAAACTAAAGATATAAAGCATATTCTATTTTCTTATGATGCATTCCTGCGTCGCATCATCTGCGCTGATGCTGTAAACATTTGCATTTGAATTTGTGATTGACCCTTTACCAGCTTTGTTTTAAGATATCTTTGAGAATTTTCATGACAAAATTCTGAAATTTTGTACATGACCTTATTAGAGAATGAAGCACATTTTACTCATTGGGAATTTTTTTGTACTGGGTCCGTATAAAAATTTAAATTTTATATTTTTTTAAAGTTTAATCCCCTGAAACTTTTAAACAATTTCATAACATTTTGCATCTTTTTTTATGCAACTTTGTAATTTACATATATGTCTATGATCAATATTTAAGGAATAAAAGCCACAGTCAATTTTTTTAGACACCCTGTATATATATATATATATATATATATATATATATATTGCTTTGGCTTTTCCATGCTGCTCAGTGTCTAGTATCTGTAACTTTAACAATTTAACATTAATGTGCACTATCAAATGAAATGTAGCTAAAACAAATGCTTGCTCTGCTAAATTTTGGTAAAATCTGGCTTTAAACATGTATAAATTTTGAATACTTTCACAAGTCTCTCTCTCTCACTCTATCTCTTTTATTTTTTCTTTCTTTACTGAGTATTTCATTCGAATTTTTAGACATGGTTTAAATAGGGAATTTTTTAAATATACTTAAAAATGAACCTTTTACTTAAACAGGCAGATTAATAAAGTTGCAATTTCATGGGAATGCCTTTGGTTAATTTACTAAAAGTGTCATTTCTTATTATTTTTCTTATTTATTATATTTATATATTTTAATATAATATTTTAAATATATTTTTCTTTTAAATGTGCTGTCTAAAATTATCAGCGATTGCTGTTACTACAATGATTGTATTTTTGTTAATACTGCACCTTTTAAAAACTTAATGACGAACTTGCAAATATTTCAATTTTATGAATTTGAAAATGTTATGTTATCAACTCAAGAAGAAATAAATAAGAATTTTCTTTATTAGAATTTAATCACTACAACAGTTTTATACAGGATATAACATTTTTATTATGGTATCTCTGCATGTGTGATCAATATTTCAATTGAAATGAATACATTTATATCATATCATGTTTATAAATTTTATTTTACAATTCCTACACTCATTTATATTTAGATTTTATAATTTAAACTATTCAAATACATTTAGAAATTATAAATATTTTTAGTAAAAATTATATATTTCTAGGTTTATATTAAAAAGCCACTTGAAAAAGAACTGTTCAGAAACAACCGATGTATTTCACTAACACAGTTTTCAATGAGCAACATGATACAAGCTCTGTGGAAAAAAGCAGTCATATTTTTAGTTATAACAATTGCTATTCTACAAGTGAGTAATAATTTTAAAATTTTATTTTTATATTAAATTTATTTTATTTTAAACTTATAAAATATATTTTGAAATAATTTTTTATTGCTGTATTGTTTCATAAATTGTTTTTTTAAATTTCCATTTGTTAAATAACATAGTTATATTAATATATATTGAAAATTTATATTGAAGAGCTATTTAACTACCAGTTTTATTTATTTTAACTACTGGTTTATTTTGGAAATTATTACAAAATATGTTTTTTGAAATAAATATTTCACATTATGATTCATGCTGTTGAAATATGAATATCTAAAAGTTTTGGCATTAGTTCTATAGTTAGTAAATTTTAGCACAATATATTTATATGAATAGTTTGTGTTGATAAAATAAGATTCAATGTGAAATTCATTTTGTATTACAGACTAATAAATACACGGACATTATAAGAATACCTTGTATGTGAACTTTACAATCTTATTTGTCTCCTTGTGGAGGCCCACAGTAATCTGGTGATTATGCCAACAAGTTTAGGGGCATAGAGTTCCAATTTCAAAACCTGATTCCATCAAAAATGATATTAACCATCTTAATTTTGGCATTAAAGGTGAAAATTGTCCTTATATTTATGCAAATTTAAAGTTTGATAAAAAAAAATGCTGAATTAGTTGTTCTTTTTTTTCTTTCTACCATTATTCAAAATTTGAAAATTTATTCCTTTGTATTTCTTGAAACTGATATTTTAATATAACTAAACTAATCTCAAGCCAAATTATCCAGTAAAAATGGCAGGTTACTGTTGTTGTAAGCTACTTTTTGATGATCTACAGAAGTAATATTTGAACATTTTTAGCCACCTATGCAAATAATAAAATCACATTATTGTCTATATTTCTTTCATAATTGAAAAGAAAAAAAAATTATTACAGAAAGATTATGAACTGAATATTTCAATCAGTGATGCAAAAAATAATATAGGCAGTAGTAATTTATGCAATTGTAAAAAAGAACTTTATTATTATTTTTTAGAATACATTCCTTAAATTCATTGCATAATCATTTTGTTCCCATTATTAGTTTTTTCCCAGCTGTATTGTAATGAAATTTGATATAGAAGCAACATTATGTAAATTTAACATTTGAAAACCTAAGAATTCCTTTTTTATATTTGCCTGCTATAAATATAAGGCACTAGTAACTTGTTTCTATTAACATGAAAAGTTATTATTGCATATGTCATAATAAGTTTCTAGTCTTCCAAGATCTTTTAGTCCGAGGTCAATTCTGATCAGTATCCATGAAGTAATGCTCAGTAATGAATAGACATCATGCTGAATTAATTATTTATCTCTCATTCAGTTTTAAAAGAAAGAAAATCTTTTTAAACTGAATGAGAGATGCCAATGAATGGATTTTTTTTATTTCTTCAAATTTTTTTATGTTGATTCAACAAAAATATGTGACATTGGACCTTAAAAATTGGGAAGAAGGAAAGGAAATTTGATATTATTCATCCAGGCATTCAGTAATGCCATTAATTGCTAACAAAGACAGGTTAAAAAGGAATAGTAAACAGAAATAGATGTCCAAATTTTCTTTCTAGTGGTTATATTTATTTATTTTTGTTTATTTACAGTATTTTTTAAATTCAGGTAAAAAGTGTCTTAATTTTAATGTTGGTTTATTATAAGAGTGAATGGAATTTATATTTTCTATTCTAAAGCTGCTTAATTTGAATTTTATTCTAGGTAATACATATGACTTTGCTAAGTAGGCTGGAAGCTCGTAAAAATCAGCATCGCCAAAGAGAAGCTACTTCCAGAGGATGGGAATCAAATGCTCGTATATATCATGAAACTGAAATCCAAAAAGACAGGGCCAATATGATGCGATCAATCCACCAAAGCAGTGTTCTGGACTCCTCGGGTGAATTCCACATAATAAATTATCTCATTACTGGGGAACTCATGAAAAATCGTAATCATCCAAAACATGGCCTCACTCTTGCTACTCAAACAACCATCAACGGTCTTCATAACTTAGATTTGCTTTCATCAGCATGGCAAGGACCTATCTCAGTTGCAGTTTTCAGCTTAACTGAAGATGTTCCACTGGCAGTTGAAACTATTTTACACCTTAGACGGTGCTATCAGAATATCAGGTATAATACAAGCTTCCATTTGGTTTATCCTTTAAATGGACCTACCAATAATGCTCTGCCTTCTTCCTATCCAAATGTTAATTCCTGTGACTTTTTATCTAACAATTTGCAAAAAATTAGCTTAGGCAAGAATTATGCTTTGGGTGTAGCTTATCCAAATAATTTATTAAGAAATGTGGCAAGAAGAAGTGCGCTTACAGAATTTGTTTTCATGATAGATATCGATATGGTGCCAAGTGAGAATCTGCATAATGACTTTTTGCAATTTGCTAAAGAGAAAAAGCTTTTCTCAGATTCCAGTAAAGATGACAAGACTGTTTATGTTGTGCCAGCATTTGAAGTCAAAGAAGATGGTGCCATACCTCGAACCAAATCTGCATTACTTCAACAAGTTGAAGCAATGGAAGCTAGACCCTTTTATTTTGAACTTTGTTGGAAATGTCAGAAACATACAGATTATGAAGCTTGGCAGAAGGAACCACCTTCAAAGAAACTAGATGTTCTATTTGAAGTCTTGTGGAGAGATCCTTGGGAGCCATTTTACATAGGACGGAATAATGTTCCTCTCTATGATGAAAGATTTCGCCAATATGGTTTCAATAGAATTAGTCAAGTATGTTATATCTTTATTAAAGTAAATGGAAACATCATTTTTTTTATTATTAATTTATTTTGTTCTAAAAAATGGTTAATTTTCACTATCAGTAAAAGTAAACTATCAGAGTTAATTATCAATATGTTTTGCATTAGCACCATTTTCTGTTAGAAAGCTCTCAAACAATTATCTGCCAAATCTTAATGATTAAATCCCTAAATTCTTACAACACATTCAAATTGTTTGTAGTTCTTTGGTTGTGCAACACTAAGTAGTGCCATCATTCAGACTTGTCAATGATTGAGGATCTACTAATAGATTAACACCTCTATATTTTGCATATGCAAAATGTTTTCTTTTCTTCTTAAAAAGTTAAGATAAGTTACCTAATAACTTTTTAAAAAGCTATTAAGTTAAGATGTTAAGTTATACTAAGTTGCTAGAGATTAAATACAAGTGCTATTGAAGTTTTTTCAAACTTTTTTTTCTCCAAAATGTTTATCAGAATTAAGGGCAACTGTAGTACAGTTGCCTGTATTATAATGACAGAATGAAAGGATAGCTGCTTTATATATAAAACTGTGTTTGTCTATTTCTGTGAAGTAATATAAATTTAGTATTTATATACCTTCATTTTTTTAGATCCTTTAATTATTCCTTGTGACTCTGTTTGTTGCTTTTAAAGAATCTTATAATTTAGTTTTAATAATTAAATAATAAAATATTTATTTGTATTTTACGTTGCATTTTTTAATTCTGTAAGCTAGCAAAATTTTACAGTTAATTTAAAATTTTTTGTCTTCACCTTTCATTTCAGCAAAAGTATCTAATTTTTTTCAAAATCCAACATTCATGTCAACAGTGCAATTGACAATAATGTTAGATCATGTAACATTCTGCTCTATGAAATTCCTTGATTTTCATTTTATTCATTTATCCACTAAATGCAATAGTTTCCCTTATGTTTTAACCTTATATTAATTACATTTATACTAAACACTTAGTGAGGACATGCTAGTTGAATGTTACAGTTTAATTTTCTGTTTTTTGTCTTACCACTGATTTTATTAATAAAATTATTTTTCAATCCTGGAGAACAGAACAATAGGAGCATCTATGTAATTGTAATACCTTCAGTTGAGCATTAATGGCATTTTGCCTATCATGTCAGTCTATAGTTAAACCTTTGACCATGGAAAATTTTACTACCAATATTCTAGATTCTTTGAAAAGAAAATGTTATTTTTGTCATGTAATCATTTCTTTCTCGTCATGGAAAAGTCATTAAACTGCAGAGTTAATCCACTGTTTCCTTATGAAAATTTTGTTTATGATAGAAAGTTTCTACTAAAAAGTTTTATAGAAAAATTTCTAGCAAAATTTGTACTTTACTATTCTCATCCATGGAGTCTATTGGTTAAAAAATTACCAAAATTCGTAAATTCTGATTTTTTTAAAATTTCTATTTTTGGAAGAAAAAAATATTTTTAATATTTTGGTATTTTGGTTAAATGAGTTTTCTTTCTTTCAAATAATGCAACATAGAATTGAAATGGGAAGATTTTTTTAAAAATCCTTTAAACTCATATTGCAACTAATAAAAAATAACTTGACAAGTTCTAAAGTTCTAATAAGATATAGGCATTTCAACTACAAAAACAGAGAAAAAAAATCTTTGACACTGAATTTGAATTATTATATAAAAAAAAAAGAAGGGAAAAAAAGGATTGAAGAGTTTTTTCCTCCTACAATTATTTATAGAAATATTACCTAGAATCATATTATTCTGTGGACTATTAAGGCTGTGTTTAGGTGTATCTCTAGTCTAAGGAACAGCATTAATACTTAAAATTTACTGTACTAATTGATTTATAAATAAATAAAATAATATTTAATTATAATTTGGAACATATTAAACATAAGAATATTATTATGCTGGTAATTAGGCAGTGATAAGGATTTTGAAATTAAAAAAAAATTAAAGAATGACTTTGTCATCAGAACAATCTGGGCTGAATGATTTAACTACTTCATTCATAAAAAAAAATGATATTTTAGGAAATATTAATTTAACCAAAATTATTGGTAAATTTATCATAAGTAAATGCTATAAAAGCTTCAGATAAGCTTACTTATATCAACCAGTTTGTTAACTGTTCAGTATCCTGTAATATAATTTATCTTATCAAAATATATAAAACTTATTTATTTGATTGCATCATATTATATAAATTAATATGCAAAGCATTTTAATTTATATACGGTGTTATATAAATTAAAATGTTAGGTAAATTACTGTAACTTCGTATTAAAGAAATAGAACAAAATAAAAACAGTTTATAATATAATCACTAAAATTTATCATTATATGATAAAAGTTGGAGAAGCTGGTCTGCCAAATCCAGTTTTGAAAAGGTGCTGATTTGCAAAATTTTATGGTTTTAATCAGATGGTGTCTTTTTTTTTCTTTTCTCATTAACTATTGATAGGCATGTACATGTAGTACATGTTTTTTAATTCTGATAGAGTGTCAAAATACTCTATGCAATAACATAATTTTACTTTTCGCAGTGTTTTCCTGTAATAAACTAAAAAAAGAATTGATTGCATGTTTAGCTTAACAGAAAAAAAAGGTCAATTTCCAAATATGCTTTGATAGAAATTGAACTAATTGAATTTTAAAATAGAAATTGAACTTTGATTTTTTAAAATCAAATAATCAAAAGAAAAATTAGTACCATTTTCTTAGTTGATTGATCTGGTCTTCAACCCTAAAATTTTTATTGTTGCTTATTCTGTGATAATTATTTAAAATATTAAAACATTTAATAAACTTTCTTTTAAATAAAGCTCAAATTGATCTGGTGATTAATCTTTTTTTTCCTCCCAAATCATTGTTATAATAGAATAACTAATGCAATATTTTGTAAATTTTTTTTTATTTTTTTCACCAACATGTATTTTTTACTCTCCATTACTTTATTCTAATTTGCATTTCTTTCTTTTCTTGTTGTTATTTATTATGATCTATATTGTTAAGATTTTTGTTTAGGAGGAGAATGATATATTGAACTCTGGATATATTTACAGATGTAACCAATTTTTCAAATTTTTTATGATAAAATTACCAAGAAAATTTCTTTTTACTGTAAATTATATTTTAAATATGGTGGTTTACCAAAAATATCTAAATTACTAATATTGTAAAATTTAACTTTAAAATTTTTTTTGCAGGTCTGTGAATTGCACGTTGCAGGGTACAAATTTTCAGTCTTAAACAATGCTTTCATTGTGCATCGTGGTCTAAAAACTCCAAATTCCTTTCATAAGGACAAAGAAGTTGACCAAGATCGAAACAGAATTTTGTTTCGCCAATTTAAAGTAGAATTGAAGGAAAAGTATCCAGATTCTTCTCGGAAATGTTATTGAACTTAGTTCCTGCTAAGAATACTCTAATGCATCTCATGTCAGAATATATAGTAAATAGATCTGATATCATTTGTTTCTTTCATCTTTTTTATTTAAATTATGGGTAACAATAACAATGTAAATGTTAACAGTTATATACCTGCTTAAAAGTATAATCTCTGATATACTGTATTTTATAATAATCTAATAATTTGCTTGAAAACAAATTTATATGGCAGCTTTTATGAAAGCTTGTTCTGACTACTTTTCTTTAGACAAATATAATTAAACCAATGGTATTTTTTAAATTATTTGCAGCAATTTTTTATATGCTTGGTTTATGTAAAGTACATAATCTTTTTTTAAAGCATTATCTAAAAACTCAAAATTATATGTCTAATAATTGGAATAAAATAATTGGATTTTTTTCTTGCTGTTAGTCAAAAAAGAATACTTTTATTAAGATTCATTCAATTTTAAAGTTTCAGAACTTCATACATTCTGAACAAGTATTCAGAGATAAACACCAAGTATCTATTATTGTCTTTAATTTTTTAAAAAGATTGTTATGTTTTACTATGAAATATTTTCTGTTTTGTTTCATTTGGAAATCAAGCAAAGCCAAACATTTTTTTTAATTCCCCATTATTAGATTGATTATTAACATATTTCCTGTAAAGATAGAAAGATTATATTTTATTCATGTTAAAATTTGTTAGCCTGTAGTTTTAAAATATTAATTTGCTTGTTGTTAATGGAATTTGTTGTGATATTTACTATAAAGAAATTAGTGAGAAAAAGGAACAGCAATTTTGGTTTTCTTTTTCCTCTTCTAACTAAACAGAACATTTTCATTTTTAAATAATCATTCATTTCATAAATTCATTACCATTCTTTTGCACATTTCATTCTATTCAGTCCATTTTATAAATTTTTTCCCTACACAATTAATATTTATTGGATTCGTTGATAAAATTAATTTTTGTTGTCTATGCATGTTATTTTATGCATAGCACAATTGCATAATGTGTTAATTGCTACCTTCATTTTAAAATAAGTGTTTTTTTTTCTTTATACTAAAAAAAATACCAATTTTCTGAAAGTTTAATTTCTGAAGAGAGGGGGTCTAAGTACTTAATTATTTTTGGCTAATTAATAGTGACAATTAGATGATTCAAATGGTTGAAATATTAAATAAAAGAATTTTGATGATTATTAGATTGTATGTTCCTTGTTGATATATTGCTTATTATTGATATTAAATTAACTGTTATGTTACAATTATATCAAGGTTTTATATTTAGGGATTCAATCTGTACAGAATTTTTAAAGTTTTCTGCTTAAAAAAATGACAGTTTTATTTTATTGCTTGTTACTCATAATAAATAATTTAAATTGATCTTAAATGTAAAAAATGAAACATTTATGTTAAGATGAAGGCAATAATTTTTTTTTCACTTTTGAACTTTATTTTATGTTTGCAATTTTTATATAAGATACACATTGCAGCTATGTCTTGTAAATTAATTACAACTTGTTTTAAAAAAAGGTTTATGCTGTTTGAATAATTAGGGTTATTAATTAATAATTAATTAACAATAATTAATTAATCATCAATAATTAATTAATTAATTAACAATAATTAATTAATTAACAATAATTACATTAATATCATGTCTCAAAGTTTCAATTAATTACTTAGTTCATAAAAATGTTTTAATTTTACAATTATCAGAAGCATTCATAGTACTATTTGTTACTATCCAGTCCCATCTTATGTAACCAGTTAAGGAAGTTGAAAATAGTACTACTTTATCAGTTTGCATTTGAATGCAAACTCTTTCATCGGATTCTCTTAGCTGATCTGTCATAATTGCTCTTGAATTACAAACATTTTGTTTCTGTCAATACATGACAAGATACTTCTGCATAATATAGTTTGAGTGCTACCTCTTCATCCTAAGAATCTGTTCACCAAACACCCTTTAACATATGTGCTCACATCAAGATAGCACTCTTGGAATGCCTCATCTTGCTGGAAATATCATTCTTCATTATTAAAAATGACATGAATCCATAGTATATTGTTTATTCTGTTCTTAATTTCTGATTAACGTCATTTGTTGCAACATTATCTAAGAATAAAGTTACGATTAAGAAGCACGTTGACAAGTTATCTTTCAAATTTAACTCAAGGAAAAATCACATAGTGTTTATCTATCATCCAAGGATTATTAATGTATATTTATGGTCTATTTTGATTGGGAATTTTTAATGGAAAAATATGTTTTAATATAAAAAAAATGGAAAATGATTGACTTAATTAGAGCCATAAAACTTTTGATAGCTTACAGAATTCTATATTTGTATTTATCAATCTAATTGAATGAAACTTTTAAGCATGTTGTTAGTTATGAATGCATTATTTCTTCAAAGAGTATATGCTATTTTCTTTTTTTAAGTATTCTTAATGAAATGCTACTTCCTTCTATTATTCCAAATTCTGAAGTTCTTTTAGCTGTTATAAATGTTTGTTTGTATATGTTGTTTATATATTATAAACAAATATATGCCTGTTTATATTTAATTCTGTCCGAAAACTATTAAATTTTTGTTATAAATTGTAACGAATATAATCTGTTGCGAATATTTTTTCTTGAAGTTATAAAAGTAAATTTTAATATTTCATTTGCATGTGAATGTATTCATATCAAAACAGAGCCAAATTTTATTTCTAGTTTATAAATCCATTTTAATCACATTTTAGTTATGTATAGTAATTCTGATGTAAAATTTGATAAAAGGATTTTTAAATTATTTTTCCAAAACATTTAAATGTTCTTATTATACAAATTATTTTTTACAGTTAATCTCTGTAATTTATTTATATAGTTCATTTTTTAGTTCAGTTTTTAGAGTTAAAATTATTGAAAATCTCTTCAAATATTGATACACTCAATACAATGTAAAGAAATTTCTTTTTATTAAATTTGATCATGTGAGAAATTTGATGGTGATTTTTATATTCTGTTTGATTGGTTTCAGAATTTTTCTGATTTAAAAAAAAACTATAGTAAAATAAGATTGCATTAAGTAAAAAAAAAAAAAAAGGTAATCTATAACATATCTAATAATATTCTTCATAACCAAGATTTAAAATCTAATGAAATGGTATATAACGGGTACTTTCTTCAAGTTCAACAGTGACATTCTCATTTAAATATTTATATTTTAATGAACAATTTCAAATGTGTTAATGTGCATAAATTATTTTTTATTTTTGAATTATATTATTTAAATTCTATTCATTTTTTTTTCAATACAGATTTACTTATTCTCTTTATTATTGTTTTCATTTTTTTATTTTGTAATAATAGCTATTTTCAGCGTTTTAATATAATTTTTTTTTATTATTTACAAAAGATGTTAGTCGACTTTCACTTTTATTTTTGATATTATTATTTTTTTATTTCCAATCTTTAGTTTTGATCCTAAAATTAACTTTTTGAATAATTTTTAGTGTTCATTTAATTTTTTTCCGTGGAATTTTTTTATCTTGTAAATATTGGATTTTTTCTAATGATTTTGAAAATATAAATGCTTAATTTAAATAACAATTATTTTAATCATTTACATGGATCCATTTTACTTCATTTGTGACAGTTATAGATAGATAGATAATTTTTTTAAATTTTATTTTTCTGAATGGTTTGAATTTACTTAGTTACTTACAAAAAGTTTTGCTGCTGATTTTGCACTTAAGGATATATACTTAAATCTAGCTGTGATTTTGTTTCTGTAATAACTTTGGCTTGTATTACAGAAATAATCTTGAAGTCATATATATTAGTCCTATTATAGCATTTATCAATGTGCTCATTAATGAATGTTTAATGCTCTTTCTTTTTTTGTTTGCTGTGTTTTTGTTATTGAAATATTTTAAACCAAAGAATTTAGTTTTGTAGTCAAAAGTGCAATATTTCATGAATATTTATAATTGTTATTTATGCTTCAGTTAGCTTTCAAATATTGGAAAAGTCAAAGCTTCATTTCATTCAAAATTGACATTTGAGGTGCCATATAATAATACTCTAAGCATTTAACTTCTTTACGTATAAACATCACTGTTTTTTATATCTATGCCTTATTATCAAACATTATTATCTACAATGTTAAGATATTTGAGATAGTGCTGTTTGACTTTAAGCTGACAATGCATGAATATTTTGTTTGATTTTGAATGTTCATATTTTGTGCTTTTTTAATTGTCTTTTCTTAAATAATGTGATTCATACTTAAGCATTTTTATATGTATTTTATGTATGTTATTTGTGTGTTATTCTGTACTTGTAGTGCAATGGACTGTTCATATTAATGATAAATTTTATGAATTTTCTCTCATATATGTTTGATATAATTAACCATAAATGTTTCAGGAATATTTCTTAATATTACCTTTTCAATATTTTATTGCTATGTAAAACATTTCTGTTGTTTTTATGTATTGTCATGATTTCAAATGCAAATATATATAGCTATAATTTTTATATAACCAAAAACATGATAATTATATCTTTGCCATATAAGAATGATTTTTGTTTGCATACTGATATTTTGCCTTTTTGTTATTATTGTTAAAACTTATTTAATGAAGCTTTTTATCTTTTGCTATATATTTAAATTTTATTTACTTCTTTAACTGACAGTTTCTTAAATAAGTGTTTTGACTTTACAGAAAGTTTTGTCTTAGTTTTCTAAAAAAATAATATTATTTAATAATTTTATTGCAATATAATTTTGTTTGCTGATTGTAAAATTTGTTTTTATTTTGTTGTGTTCAGTCATAATTATATTTTATTTTTTATCTGATAATTCTAGTGACTAATTGATTTTGTGGCTCAATTTTTTCCCCGTAGAATCTAGAAAATGTTTTTAAAAATATATGCTATTTTTTTTTCTAGTCCTTAAGTTTACTAATTTGCTGCAGAAAAATAGAATTGTTTTAATTATATATTTCATGTGACTGTAAAAATGTCATCTTTATTATTAATAAATTTTTATAATTGTTCTGTGAGAAATATTTATGGTCTTTTTCTGAACCAATTATTATCCCTCCATGCTTGAAGTTACTATAGTTAATTGGATTACTATATTTTTTAATTGTGACCCAGTAGCTAATTTCTGAACTACTAGAGGTAAGCATATACATCTTGACATACACACACTTTTTAAAAAGGGAATGTTCCACTCTGCTACAATTGAAACTTATTAAATTAGGAAACTATTTTAATGGTTCATCTCATGGAAGATCTATCATTCAACATAAGAGGATTCTTTGAAGGAACTGTTGATTGGCATGCAATGATGATATTCAAAGTTTCTGATATAGGGCAGTCTTGATTAATGAAAAGTGGAACTTTTTCTTGAAAACATTTTATCATTTACAAATTTTATTTAATATGACTCAGATACTGTATGAAAATTTATACTTCATAATTTTTTTCTGTAATATACTTATTCACCTAGACAGTATAACATATGATTCATTTCATAATTGAATAATTTTTTTAAGTTGGAAATATATGCCTGTTTGTTATTATTTAGAAATTAGCTATTAGGTCACTATAAGAGTGGATACCTGTGTAGTTTAGAATTTCTTAATTTGCATATTGTGGCCCTAAGTGATATTATACATACACAAATGCAATTTTAGTAAACATCTAATGGCTTTCATTTTTCAAATTTATTAACTTTTATAAGCAGAAATAATTAAAAAAAAGTCTAGATTCAAAGGATTCCATTAAAATTTTCTAAACAATAATTTTTAATTGAATTTCCCTCTAATTTTCTTTAATTTATTTTGTGTTTTAGTGTTTAAATTTCTATTTTGAGATTGTGACAAAATTATTTAAATGGAAATGAGGTCATACAATTTTGTTCCTCTAATTAATTGGATTGTGATTAGAAAAATGCAAGAAATCTTGGTATAAATAGTTGATTTGAATTTACCTTACCTGTTTTATAAAATGAAAGAAAAGCATAGAATATATTTATTAAATGAATTGAATATTAAAATTTAAATACTGCTTCTGGTTGTGAAATGGAATTAGGAAAATTTAAAAGAGATTAAGAAAATTCAAACTGTAGTATTTTTTTTTAACAGAAGAAAGTTTATTTTCTAGAAATTTCTCTAAAATGTCTGAGTATTTGAATTTTATGATGCTAAATAAATAAAATGACAAATTTGTAAATATTATCTCTAGATAAGAAACTATTTCCCAAAATGCAAATACTTTTATCATGACACAATCGAATAAGAAAGTAATTATCTAAATAAATCAATTAATGTGTAAAATTATTGATTATTATTTATTAATAAACGATTTTCAATGGAATCATTGTGACAAATCTATATGAATGTGAGTATTTAATTTATTTATGAACTTGCTTCTATGTGAATGTTATAAAAGCACGAAATGGACAATCAAATCATGACTGACCTTTCATTTTATTTATTAATTAACTCTTTCATTTGCATGAATTTATAAAAAGGATGAATTATGAAAATAAAATCGTTTCTAAGCGCTAATTTTTCTTTTAAAAATGTTTTTGCAGTTTTTTGTTTGTTTGTTTGTTTGTTTAGTGCGGTGTACATTATGTATGAATGGTTTAAAAATAATACTTTATTTTTTTAAATTATTGATAGTTATTGTACATGAATTATACTTATTAACATGAAATAGACCTTTTTATGTGGCAGAGTATAAAATATTCAACATTTCTATAGTTTTATTAGTATATTTTTAAAGCTAAATATTTAAAAAGCGTAATTTTGATTGAGAGTAGATGAACCAAATTCAAGGAAAATGTGTATGAAACTGCTACTTTTTTTTTTAAAAATCTCAATTTTTTTTCCGTTTTACTTGCAGTTTTTCTATTCTCGAAGATGTTTTAGAAGTTATTCGGTAGTTTAAAATATGCCAGTTTTAAAAAATAATGTCATAATTTTCAGATCCTGTTTATCGAAGATCTATATTGAAATAAAGCCTGGTGCATCTTGGATCTGTTATGTTGATATTGGTATGACATGGTAATTTGGTAAAGGATGCTAGTTCAAATGTCGTTCTCGTCATCCAGTGATGGTTCAGAAATTTTTTGTATGTAGGGGATCATACATAAAAGTCCTAAAACCAAAAGTCCATAAAAGCTTATTTTATGTAATTAATCAATCAATTGTGGTGTAAAGATGATAAGTAGTGCCCTTAGCATAATTTGAATTTTTTTCTTCCCGAGATGTGTGCTGTGGGTTAGCAAATGTAAATGGGACATAGTATTATTATTTTTTTTTCGTTCGTTCATATATTTTGCATTGAAAAATGATTTAAAAGCACGTCTTCATTGATTTCCTTTACTCTGGCGTGCTGGGTATCTATACGGGAAGGGTTGACCTTTAGCTGATTAAAGCCCACACCCGAGTGCTGTTTGACCCTCAGATCATTTCAGGAGCATTATTAGGAGGTCGCGGTGTCCTGGTGGTAAGGTCTCGGCTTCGGAACCGCAGGGTTTCAGGTTCGAGACCCGATTCCATCGAAGAACCGTCGTGTAAGGGGGTCTGTTGCTCGTTAAATCCGTCCTGACCAAACGTCCTCCCGCTGGTGTGGTGTGGTGTGGAGAAGGGGGTGCCAGCTCAGGTGTCGTCCTCGTCATCTGACCGCGGTTCAAAATTGCGAGGTCCGTCCCAAAATAGCCCAAGTGTTGCTTCAAGTGGGACGTTAATATAACAAAACTAAACTAAACCAGGGGCATTATTAGAACTAAGCAGAGCAGATGCATTGGAGGCATTTTCAGAAGGCTCAAAATAAAGAATTTAAAAGCTATTTTACTAAAATATACAAAAAAGAGAAAAATGCAATCTTCAATAAATCTAACATAAAGAGTTTGACGAAATCCTCACGTTTTAGATTTTCCTCACTCCGAAAGAAAATTATGATTATTTTTTAACTAAGCCAGTAAAGCACGATAACCTCAAAAGCAACGGATAAAATTTGATTTGTGGTCAACACCAAAACTGCAAATGTCGATCAAGTTTTAAATAAAATTCTTTTACATGAAGTCTGTCTATTTGCCCGGCTAATTGTAGGCATGATGTCTCAAAAATGAAAAGAGCTAGAAAAATTAAATTTAATATATGGTTTCGTCATTATAATTGTTGATCTGCATCACATTTGAGCCTAATTCATGAAAGTGTTGTCTGTTAGTTCGTTTGTTTGTGGGTATGTGAAAATTATGATGAGAAGATATGACATTTTAGATAAATGAAATTTGTTATATATCCTTGATATCAAAATTTTTGTTTTGCATAAAATTTAGTCTCCTAATAGAAAAAAAAAATTGATCTGTTTATATGCTTGTCTTCGCTACTCATTGAAGCATAAAACTCATCATATTGCGCAAGTAAACCAAAAAGTGGAAAGAAGAACACTTGCAATTCTTTTTTAAAATTCTAAATTTTTAGGTTCTAAAAACATTTAAAAAAAAAAGGTGTTTTTTTTTGCCAGTTGTTTTTTCTAAGGTCGATGATATATATATATATATATAGGTCTTATATATAGAACATTTCTAATTTAGGTATCTTTTTCAATCTAGACTTCTCTCCCTCTTATTTCTTATATTTACCTCCAACTGCAATATTTAAACTTTTAAAATAAAAAGCTTTCTCGTATACGCAGTATAGAGAAAGTATAGTATCAAAATCTCGTCCAAAACACGAGATTTTGATGAATCTTCAACTTTTAGACCTTCCTGAGTTCGAAAATACATTTTCGGAAATTTTCTGTCTGTCTATCTATGAAAAAGATAACTCAACAATGTTTTGAGCTGGTAGGATGAAATTTGGGTGTACGGTTTTTATACCACATTTCTAGATTTTTATCAAATGTTGAGCAAAATCCGCTCAAAGAAAGTTTGTCTGTCAAGGCTATTCGAAATAATTTAACACGATAACTACAAAATGAAAATAGCTAGATTGATAAAATTCGATACGCAAGTTTAACTTCTATAGTCTAGACATCATTTAATTTTGAGCCAAATTCTACAAGGGTTTGACATTCTGCCAGTCTGTATTTTCAGAAACATGTAAACGTAATAACTCAAAGATGCAGTGACTTAAGTATATCAAATATGATATAGGATCTTGTGACTACAATTGTAGTTCTGTGTCAAATTTTTGTTTCAATCGGTTGGGAAAAACGCGCCTAAAACACAAATTCGAATTTCGGATACTATTAACTTCATGCCAGGGATTAATCGCCGAATAACTTGCTAAAAATTACACGATAGATTCAGTAAAAATGATATATTTATGCTCTAAAGGTTAATATCTCGTAACTCTTGCAAGTCAACACCATGCAAGGCGTTCTCTGGGATAGCATCTTTATGAGAGAGCATGCGCGAAAGTTTTGGGGAGACACTTCAACTGGTTTATAAACTAATCTCAATAATATAAATGCAATTATTTTACTTTATTTAATCATATGTAGACTTTTGCTGAAGTGCACAAGAATGGAATATGATATTTTATTTCATTTGCAAAATTTAAAATTATTATTATTTTGTCATTTTTCATACGTTATGGTATCAAACTTTAACATATGAAATAAATATTTCTTTAGAAAGAAATGGCTTTTTTATTTCTGTTTTCTTGTTTTAAACTTTTTTGAACCACATGCTTTAGTATTTAAGAGCAATGTCTTAATGGAAACTAGAAGTTCTTGTAATCTTTTGAACTTCTCTTAAGCGAACGCGTTACGTTTTCATATCTATTTCACTTTGTGATGAATAGAAATTTGGTAACATTTTCAGCAACAAACATATAAGTAATATACACATTGTTAACAGATTTACAAAAAAAAAAAATTATAAGTAACAATATGAGCATTCTCAGGAAGTATATTGGTCGATTTCGCGCTAAAAGTAGATTTTAATTAGTTTGAAAGATTCGATTAATTACATATTTTATTTTTTAGTAATTCCTTATCAGATGATTTCACTAAATCTTTTAGAGAGCAAATAAAATAAATCTCCAAAAATATCAAATTCTATGAATAATTTATTCATATAATTGAAAAAGAAGATTGAATAAGAATGAATTGTGTGTTCAGCACTGTGCTAAAATGTTTGGTTTCATCAACCACTATGCCAACGAAGCGATCGTCCAAAATACGAATATTCGAAATTATAAATTTCTTTTTGTCATTAGAACTGTCTTGAAAAGAAGGAAATCAGATTATTCAGTAATTTTAACATAATCTATTTTAAATTATTTTAGAAGCTTAAAGGACAATAAAATTAATTATGATCTTGTGAATTTGTCTTAGATTCTAAAGTATTCACAGAATAAACTACATCATGATTAGATTAATTTATTTAGAAGAATTATCCAATAAGATCTCGTGCTGCCAACTCATTGCAATGGAGGGAAATTCAAGATTTTCAACAATAACAAATGCAACACAATTTTGTAGATACTTAATTTACATTGAGTTTTGTTTCTTTCTTCGAATTTCAGGTAAGCTCTATTCATTATGCAAATAAAAATTTTAAAATTATTTTATGAATTCGTGCCGTCAGATGTATTGATTTTGTTTTATGGAGTACTTGCAAATATTTCAGTTGTGAAATAATTGTATTTATATTAAACTATATTTTGGAGTATGATGTATTTACGTATGAAGTATTTGCGTTTAATTTAAAATATTTATAGTTAACTAAATTTAAAAACAATTACCTATATAACATTTTTAAATTTGTAAACTTTTATATCTGTTTTTATGTTTAAACTGCAAAGACAGCCATGATATTTTGAAACTTCAATTTGTATGCATAGAATTCTCGTTATTTGAATTTTTGTACCTGGTACAAATGATGAAATGGAGAATTCAATCATTGCTGTAAAACAAATATAAAGAACGGAAATATACAGTATGAAATCGGTTCGAAAAATTATTTTGGAATTCAAGAAGTTGTCATTTTTATAAATTAAGTTCCAATATTTATTGATTACTTTATTTTAGCGTTTTCCATATTTGAATTATATATATTTATAGCTTATATTCGATGTAGAATTTTTTACTGTATTTTAAAGACATATTAAACAGGAAATTAAAATGGAATGTAATATTTTTTTAATGTTGATTACATTTAGTATAAGTTTATAAATGACCTATAAAGAGAATTTATCGTTTGTAAGAATTCATGTAAAGGAATTATATTGAAGGGAAATTTTCTAGATTTTTTTTTATTTTCTAGATTTTTAATAGTGGATTGTTAATTTTATAGATTGTCATTCAATTTCATGTCAAGAAATGTTAATCACGAATATTTCTCAACATAAATTGTGATGGTATTTTTTTTTTTTTTTTTTTTTTACAGAAATATAGCTTTGACATTCGTTGATTACTTTAAAATTAAATTTATATTATGGAACCTCTGATTTCTAAGAACTCATTCTCCATACGGCCATCAGTGGAGACTTATCAATTTCTTAAAGATGGAATTAGTTGGCAAATATTGATGTTTCTTCATGTCTTGTAAACAATTAAGAAGACAAGAGTATAAAGTATCCATCTTTAGGAAAAACGCATTTGCTCGAGAATACAGTTATGGGTCTTTTAATCCACATAGTCTCATAATTCTTATTAATGGTGGGGTTTTTTTTTCCGCTTTTCTATTCCTCATCCTGATAACTCTCCACTAAGATTGAAACTAATATCCAAGATTCGAAAATCTCTTTAGTTTCATTTCGGTAATTGTAATTAAGGTATTTTCTAATATTCCTTATATGGATAACAGATGAATTAGGATCACGAGGTATCAATTTTTGATCAGAGTCGAGCCTTTAATAAGAAAAAGAATTAAGATTTGAATCCTTGCTTGAAGAGGATTTTTGATACATTTTTACGAATTCATCATTTTTCCCCTATTGTTTTCCCATTTTATTCTTTTATTTTTGTTTATTAATGCACAACAATTTAAGATTTATATAACGGTTCTACTTTGGATAACTTTATGTGTAATTTAGATCTAGCAGGCATATATTAAATGCAGTGTTCTTCCTCAAGAAATTGTCTTTTCGTCAGTAAATATCTTTTTAATAGATTAGATTTATAAACTTTATTTTTTAGCTTTATTTGTTTTTGGACATTCTTAATAAAAAATTCACTAATTTTTTTTTACTTTAGTTATATTGCTTCATTCTTTTCCTTCCTTTTACAGGTAATCAAAATTATGCAGATGAGATATTTCTTTACATCACTAAATTTATGTACAGTTTTTATACAACTTAAATTCTAATTGCAACAGATCTTTTAATTTTCTTCTCTCTTTTCAGAGTGTCTTCATTTTCAGTTAATCTGATTTTAATCTTTTGTAGTTCATTAAGCGATATTGTTATGAAAAATATGTAAAGGAATTTTTCTTCATTTCGTTTTAATAATATTGTTTTGTGTTACTATGTTTTTGAGTTCTCCGATATTCATCATATCCGTGCGGACTCGACTAGTCTTTATTATAAAGATAAATATTCGTTTCTTTGTATGTTGGCACTCTGCAGACCAAGCACTTTAACATAGATTTACCAAACTTGGTATGTGTGTGTGTGTGTGTTCTAAACTCTTAATTTAATCCAAATTAATTTCCAAAACTTTATCTTAATTTAGTCCATCGTAACTTCATTCTAAAATATTCTCTTATTTCTTGATCCAATTCCACTTTCGGTTTAATTAATCCCTTTGTAAAAATAATGCGCCATCAGTACTACGTATCAAATGAAAGTGATACTTTTGCCCTTATCAGAGATCCAAATATGTATTTCATCTGCACGTGGCTGGAAATCCTATGTTATGTAAGACTAGTGATCATTTGTTTCGTTCCTTTTTGCTTTCTTTCTTAGTTCTGCTTTTGTGCCGCAATGCGTCTGCTTGCAAATAAATTGCTTTCCCGAGATGGATATAAATGAGAATTAAAAATGCAACGTCTCGTCTATGTCTTCAGACCTGCCTTCTACTTCAACCAAAATAATGTTACACACACACACACACACACACACACACACACACACACACACACACACACACACACACACACACACACACACACACACACACACACACACATATATTGGAGGGAGAGAATGTGCATCTTTTAGTGAAAAAATTGTACTAAGTACTTAAAAGTTTAGGGATTAAAAAGAATTTTTTTAAAAAATTGAATTGGAACATAAGTGAAATTTTAACTAAATAACTGTATTAATATTACAACGCAAAAACAATTTGTCCCATCTTACTATTAATTTAGGGATTAAATGATATTTACAATATATTTAATTTCATCTTTTATAAGGGTTTCTTGGATCTTTTAAATCGAGTGAAACAAAAACGAAACACTGCAATTAGAGATATAGTTTACCACAATGCAAATGAATACGATTTAAAGCCCCAAAAATAAAATGAATAAATGTTAAAAAAGAGAAGCATGAAATCCTTAAACTGTATTTGCGCTGGTAAAATTTGATAAATCTCGATCCCTATTTTTAATGTATATGCAAATGGTAAGCTGTGGATTGTAGAATGAATGAATTAAATTAAAATCTAATTGTAAGGATGTACACACAGACTAAGAATTCTTATCTAGCTAAGTATTAAGTAGATGTCAAAATTAAAAGAGAAAGCAGCGCTGTTATAATATATAGAAACACCTGAATTTTCGAAATATTATTCTCCGATTCATAGCTCCAGTTCACGATTCAGCATGAATTTTGTTTGCCGGGGAAGAATAAAATCATCGAATATAATTGTTCAAAAATAAAAGTCCATATTGAAGTAAGTTTAAAAATAATTTATGTCACGCATTAATATGAGCTTATTCACACACATTTATAAAAGTTACGAGATTCACTAAATAACAGTTAAAATTTTTAAATCCATCCTTCCAATCTTCACTCGGAAGATAATGCATGGGTGCCTAATAGTTGTTTAGTAATAACCCTAAGATCGGCTATGAATTTTCCTTTTCTTTCAATTCCTAATGACGAGAGCTTAGCCATTTGTGAAAGGAATTTCGCAATCAGAAGATGTCAATTAGTGCAGTCTTCTAATATTAACTTTGAGGTGCCCTGAATTCTATAGTTGAGCAACCGATTTCCTTAATTAAATAGGAGCGTGGAGATATTCTTAATTGTTTGCAGAAATATTTGCTGCCGACAATTTCTGCAAAACAATTTTGAGTATACTCAGTGCATTTCTACTATAATTTCATAAATTTTGCAGTAATTACTAGAGAATATTTTCGCACAGATTATACCAAATGCATTTTTCTGAGTAATATTTTTACAAACATCGATTTTTTAAATAAAGCAGTGAATTTTATTGTTAACTAACCATCTGTTATAACCATCATTTTCCTCTAGATTAATGGTCACTGAAATATTCAATTAATATTTTATGTCACTTGGTTTGAATGGTTTCTTCAGCAAAATATTTTCAAGCTTCAAATTTTGAATTTCATATAACTCATACTATTATAGAAGTTTTAAGCTGTTCTGTTCGTGGTATTATGCAATGTTTTAATTTTCTGTCTTCTCTGAAATTTGAACTTTAAATTGAAATGGAAGTTTAAATTTTATTTAAACTTTTAAGTATTATTCAAACCTTAAATACTTGAATTTAGATTAACACAAATGCTTTTGTTGAAATCAAATACTCATTGAGAAAAAAAAAATAGAATATTGCAGCATTGAAGTATTATGGTTACTACAGAATACTTTTATAATTTATTCAGTATATCAAAGGATAATCCTATGAAAGTTTTTATATTTTATCCTAAAATTCAATTTTCAGTTTTACTTTTAAAAGGATTTGAGGGACTAAATAATAATAATAATAATAATAATAATTATTATTATTATTATATTTGTTTCCCTCAGTAAATGTACTCCTAAAAAATAATTATGTCTAAATTTTATGCGATCCTTCGATCATATGAACCATATTCATTTTTGTAAATTTAAAAAAAAAAACATTTCATCTTACAAAAACCAAATTAAACTGGGAGAGTATTATAAAGCTTTGAATATTACTATTTTAGGATAATTAGCAATTTCATTATGTACTGATCAGCTTTTGGGAAACGCCGGGTGTGATTGACATATCTTCTTCGAGATACACAATGAAGTGGCCTACCATGACGGGTTTATATTTAAAACTCTAGCGTATCAAAACTATTTTACTAAATATGACTCATAGAATCAAAGGTCTGAACAAAAATGTAAAATTAGTAACTCATCAAAACATTTATTAACCTAAACTGCCTAAAATAGTATTCATTTAGACTATTTTTCTTACTATATATATATTCCTAATACAAATTGCTTGGAAATTAGCTCTTGGGGCCCGATTAGAATTAGCATTTCATACATATATAAGCCACGTTTGTCTTGAATACTACATAATTATTAAATTAATAATATAGATATTTTGAAAGTTCACAGAAAACTTTCTTGCACTTATCTTTCTAGAAAACGTCCTGTTTCATATTTATTTCATTCAGATACATGCTAAAAATGCATTCTTTTAAAAATTTAGTTTACAATGAGAGTTAACTAAATCTTTTAATTTGAACTTTTGCTAATACAACGGCAACATGTTCATAAGAGCTAATATTTTTTTCCTTGTAAACTCAACGTGCTTGTGCAGGTTAAGTTTAATTTTTATTTCGTGTGAAATAAGTAATTGTAAAATACACTTAAAATATTTTTAAAAAATTAATTATAAAAAATAAATAAAAACTAAATTTATAAAAGCATTGATGTAATTAATTTTTAAAAAAAATTTAAGATGTATGAAAATTATTTTTGCACTGTAACATTTTCGAATGTTATCGAGGGAAGATGTCAACATTTCGCTTAATTTTAAACTAAAAAAAATTGTTATTAAAATTTTTAAGGAATCGCTCTGAGGAGTACATTCTTACCCTCCAATATATATATGATCAACCAACCTAGGATAAACAGTCCAGACCGTACAGTGCACGCATCCATGCACACGTAAAATGGTGAAATGACCGTGCCAAATTTGGTAACTTTAAATCAAATGGTCTAGCCTTTAGTGTGTCAACTCACTCACTCACTCTCACACACACGCTATTATAAATAGAGTTTACTTAGAGATTCAGATTTAGAGAGTTTTTTTTAAATCTTATATATAAAATCGAAAATTAACTGAATTAAAATTAATTAAAAGGGGATTCACGAGCAAGTCTGTTGAATTAAAGCAAGCTCCCTTTATGTTATTGTATTAGAAACCAATGTTTTAAATGAAAAATTTCCTATGTCAAACTTCTAAATCTATGAGAGATAATACATTTTTTCAATAAAGTGTTATCTAATGCTTCTGATGCTTTAGTCTAGTGATATAAATGTGTGTGTATATATGTATTTTGATAGTATTTTTTGTAAGCAAGAAGATACCTTCAATTTAGTTGAAGCAAAAATATTATACCTTTATTGTGTAAGCTCGACAATGTGTCCGCATTTTATGTAGCATATTTCCTCTGACATGATATAACAATTAAAACTGAAAAGTATGCAAAGGAAAAGGTCGGTAATGCTATGCAAAAATTGATCATAGCATAATTTCTGGTGTAAAATGAAGTTCAAATATATAGTCTGCAACTAGTCTCGTTGATAGGAACATCATAGAAACAACAACAAAAAAAAAATCAGGAAATCCGGTAATAAAATGCATTGGAGATCATATAAAGAAAATTCTCAGCAATCCAACATTGAAATATAATGCTTTTAAACAAATGAAAGAATAAAGCTGTATGCATTTCGATTCTACACAGACAGAATACTTATGTTTCAAAGAATTGATTAATAAGAAAAGAATTGATTAAAAAATCCAGAACAAATAATAAACGTGGAAACTTTCAAAAATGTTACTGTTACCCTCACTTCAAAGGACAATTAATTGGGAATTAAAAATCTTAAAATAAACCGCAGATCAACAGAAATAAAAATAGATATATTGGAATGGTATTCGCAATGAACGACACCTTTTGCAGAAAAAAACCTTCTAGTGTGTCTAAATATTTAAAAACGTTTTCGAATTAATTTGCTACTTCTAATAGAAAAAATGTAACTCCAAAAATGTAATTCCAAAATTCTTACTTTGCTTATTAAATATATATGTATGAAGTTGACCTCAGATGTTATATAGCATTACTGAAAATACACATCCCTACTGAACACAGAGCTGAAATTGTATTTCTTTTCAATTTCTTTTCTTTTTTTATTATTTTATAGTAAACGAAATTCATTACGAAATTTAGCATTCGAAAAATAAGTTGCGAAATATATATATAAAAGAAAAATTCTTTGCACTATATTAAACTTTTTTAAAACGATTTTGGACTTTTCAAAGGTTCTAAATAGTTTAAGCGCACTTGCTGTTTTAATCATGCATCCATTGTTTCTTATTAATTGAAATACTTTATTTTACAGATGGAAATTAATAAAATATTTCACCCTGAGATATCTACCGAGAAAATGGTTATAGATGACTCATTAAAAAATGAAAGCTATAATTCCTACTGTCCAGACTTTTCAGACATCTATGATGACAGTTTCGAGTTTTGGGATTTTTTACATAGTAAAAAGGATAGAAATGAAATTCTTAATCGTGATGAAGAACGGTTTCAAAAAAATAACTTTTGGGATTTCTTAGGTCCATCTTCAATTAAAGATCAAAATGGCCTTCTACAGAATAGTAGCGAAACCGTCGATTCTACCATCACAACTCCAAATGACTCAGGGATATATTTTGAAAACGAATCTCCGCTATATCCTGAAATTAAAAATAACTTGAAGAAAACAGTTTCAAATGGCATTAATCATCAGTCACCTGAATTAAAGCCAACTTCTTCAGATGATGAGTTTTGGGACTTTTTGTGCTATAATTCGCCAGTTGTAACTGTCAAAGAACTGCTGAAAGACTTGAATTCCTCAAAAGATGACAATGAATCCGGCATCAGCTTATTTTCTTCAAGATGCGATGAATCTCCTTTTCCATCAATCTCTGAATGTATGGAATCGGGGAGATCTAGTACTCTTAACAGCTCACCATCATCTGTATCTGTAAGAAGTAAACACAACCGTGGAAATGGAAACGAAGCAAAAGAATTTAATTCGAGGCAAAGCTTTCACGATGAAAAAAATGGTGGCACATCGGAACAAATTGTTGAGTCTAGCGATCACGCAAATTACATCGATGTCCTGAAGTACTTACAGCAAGAATGCGTTGTCAGTGACAAAGAAGTTGTGTTCTCGATACCAAGTGATAAAACTTGCCCTGATGAAAAGTCATTGAGAATAAATACTAAAGAAAGGTGCAAATATCAAAGAAACTTGGATGCTATGTATAATGAATTAGATCAATTTAATGAAAAGCATAGTAAGATGCAAGAGCGAAGTCGGGTATCTTCAAACAAATCTCAGCTGAATGTTTCATCATCAAATCAAAAAATTGTTTATGATGCAACGGCGCCTATTATCTCTTCAAAATCCAGTTTTGATGAATTGAAAAAGGATGGGAACTCAAACGGATCGAATCCTTTTAAACAAACAGCAGGGGTTCAACAGATAATTAACAAAAGACCTACTAAACGTTTTAAAAGAAATGTTCCAAAGCATTTAGTTTCTTCTTATTTTAACACAACTGGAAATTCTAAGCTTGCTTCAACCATCTCAAGTTTAAATGCGATCAGTGATGTGAACTTCAATCAACCAAACATGCAAACATCTCTCCAAAATCTTAACTCTACAAATTCTTCCCATGCAGAGAGTGGAATTAAAAGTAGTAGCACTTCTAAAGTTAAATCATTTGGCATAAATCCCATAATTACCCATTGCACAGCACCAGCAATAACAGTTACGGCTAGCAATACAATAGCAAGCAATTCGTCTACAAATACTCCACCTCTTTATTTACTAATGTCATCAAATGCGGAGACACTACAAAATCCAAACTATTCTCATTTTTTCTTAGTTATTAATAACAGTAACGGTAATTCTCAAATGAATCGACCTACTTTTATTCAAAATTCTCAAGTTATTAATGCGAACAATTTAAAAAGTACTCCAACTCAATTTGGTCAAGTACTTGAAAAAGTTAATTCAGAAATTGCAAATAAATCGGATTGTATTGCAAAACAGAAAGTTTTGATTGTGAATAAGTCAAATAAAGCAGAATCCTCATCTTCCACTTCTGTTACAGATTCCTCAGTTTCAAATATAAAATATCAAACAATTCCTCAAGTTTATTTGCCTTATACTACTCTCGTAAATTCGACTGATGGAGCCAATCAAGTGAGAGTTCAATATTTAAACAAAATTCCTGTTGTTAATAATACGATAAATATACCAGTTTCTGTAAATAATTTAGTCTCAACTTCAACAATTCCCACTACAGTTTCAAATACGTCCATTTCTTCAATTCCTAATTCGAATTTTTACTCAGCAGTTAAAAGTTTTGGAGTTACGGAGCAGATAACAAACTTAAAATTGGACTCAAAACCCAAAGTTACACAATCTAAATTTAGACAACCCATTTTGAAACCAATAAAAAATATCCCCCTTGGAAAAGATAAGTATGCTATACAACAAATAAGCACCCCTGTTCCAATTTGTGGTAATGAAGAACTAAACAATTCTCTAGGGTATTATTCAAATGTGAACAAAATAAATGAAAAACTTTTTCTTGAAAAATCATATTTTGATAATAAATCAGGATCAAGAATTAACAATAATGCTTCTGAAGCATTGGAAAAGAATACCTCAAATTTTCGAAACACGTTATCGGTAATTCCAAATAAAACTTTTATTCAGCAAAATGAGACTTTACCAAATACAAACTTCACATCAACAAGTGTGACTACGTCATCAATAGGTTCAGTGAATAAAAACATAAATTTACAAGAAAAATGTCAAATTCCTGCTACAAATTCAGTCAATGTTAATGTTGTTCCTGTTCCAAAAACTCTGCAAATAAATAAAAGTGTTTCTGCTCAAAATACTATTCAAACGATGAACAGTAAAGACAAGCAAAGTGCTTCGAATTTCAATTTGAATACGACAAACAGCCTAGTCCCAATGAACGGAAATTCCCAAAATAAATCTCTAGCAAAATTACAAGAGCTATTTCCTCCTCCTATATCAATGGTTCCAGTATGCGTATTACCACAAACACAATCCTCCCAGGATACAAATCAAGCAGGTCCATCTAAAGTTTTAATTTTGAATGGTAATGGTAAAGAGCAGACAGTTACTCATAAACTCAAAATCGATCCAATTCCATATCGAGAACGTTCAATTTCTAAGAAGGCGAAAGAAAAACTGAAGAAAGGACGTCTGAAAACTGTTCGAGAACTTTTACAAGAACGAAGAAAAAGCAGTTCAAATCAATCGAGAAACAATAACAAAATGAGCAAAGAAATAAGAGTACTGAGACCAGTCTTGAGACTCTCAACCTGCGATGTTCATCCTAGCACGTCTTCTCAGACAATTACAAACATTTCAAAACTGAACTCGGATGGCAATAATACTACAGCAACTGCTACCAGGAAAAGACCAAACATCCTACTGTTACCATCTTCTTCTAAAACACTAAAGAAAAACAATTTTACAGAAGTTAAACAAGGCATTTTAGTAAAAGAACAAGAATCTGAATATTTTGCAGAATCTTCTGTTTCTGAAAATATGGAAGGTAAACTCTTTTTCTAAAATTTTATTTCCCAAAAGTTTGAATATATTAGAATTATTAGTTTAAAAACATATATTAAGCATTCTGTCAGAATTTAATTTCCGATTTCACCATAAATCAATTTAATTACTTATTTTCTACCTCAGCAATTTAACACAGAAATACCTACTTTTATTTCTTTTTTTGGGGGGGAGTGAGGGGGTGAGGTGAGATATTTTAAAATTTAAGAATAGAGTTAGCTTTTCGAATCTTCTTTCCAAATTTTATACTTCTGAAAAATGTTTCGATCGCGAATTACAAATCCGGAAATGGATTTTTACTTTACTAAGCAAAATTCGTCTATTGCCTAAAATTCTAAATTCGTCTTTGAATTCATCTATTGCATTTCTTGCAAATTCTGCATCTTCTTTGAAACCTGAGCTATATAAATTAAACCATAGTTAAATAAATTAAATTTCATTCATAATTTTATAGCGTAAATACTATATTCTTAAATATAAAAAATATTGCTTAATTAGAAGTAACCCTGATATTATTATTCGTTTTAGATTTAAAAAAAAACAATCGCAATTTCATATCCAGATTTTCAAGAGCACTTTTATTATATCACAGTGAAGATCAAGGGAAAAAATTTTTATTTGAGGATAACATGAGGATAATCATGTTTGACTAATTTTCTGAAACTGCAGTTTATTTAATTGAAAATTTGCAATATGTTTTAAATAAATAGCTCTTCGTAAAAATAGAATATTTTTACAAGCAAACAGGCTATGAATATAACAACGTCCTATTATGCATTATATTATGCCAAAGAAATATGCTTTTATAAGAGTTTTTTCGATGTTTACTTATTTACTAGTGTGTTTTTTGTATATATTTTTGATTCACCAGATTCTTTATCATCATATACCAGCTCTGCATTAGATAAGAAGGATAATCGTCCAAGACATTATGATATGTCTCAGCTTAATATTGGAGATTTCAGGGTAAGAATTGATTTATATTAATTATTTATATTTTCTTATCATTTACTGCAAAAACGACATGAAACAACAAAAATAATTAAAAATATACCCGGCAGTTAGAAATGACAAGGAAATCATTTGACAGTTGTTTACAATGTAGATGTTAAATCTGTGAATTTGATTTTATTAATTTAGAATTTTATTAATTTAGGTCGATTCGTTTTTCCAGCTATAGTCTTAACTTATATTCGTATATTCGGACGGACTGACTTTTCTGAAAAGATTTTGCTAAAAATTTAATAGAAATCTATAAATTTGATGAAAACACCGTATACTAAATTTCATCAGTCTAGCTCAAAGCGCTTTTGAGTTATTTTTTGTTAAAAACCAACCTACCGACAGGCATTTTCCAAAAATGCGTTTTTTCGGACTCAAGAAGTCTAAAACGTGGAGATTGATCAAAATCTCAAATTCACCTTTTTTGACGATTATAATATTTTCTCTATATTTCATATACAAGAAAGTAAAAATAAGGTAACATAATTAAAATTTTAGAATAAACAGAAAACTTTTAAGGTATGGTTTTAAGAATTTAGTTAAATACACTGTTGCCAAAAACAATGCTAATTTTTAGGAGCCAGGAAAATGCTTGATATTTTATATAATTTTTACTCCTCTTGAAATATTTAAATATTACTTTATTTAATTATTACAGTTTTTATTTCTACAGGTCGATGACGATATCGATTCTTGTGGACGATTCCGAAGCAAATTTAAAGTAATTTTTAGTAAACGGTATGTTTATGTTTAACTTCCAAATTTATTTACTGTTCTCCATTTTGTACTATTACTTTAGTAGTTGTTACATAGATCTTATCAAAACTTAGCTGATTAAAATTATAGGGTTTGTAAAATTATTTTATTATGGGAAATAAAATGTGTCCTGAAATCTAGTATAATATACTTTGTATTAATAGGGATAGTTCCAATTGTGGACAAATTATTTGCCTTTTCATTTCATTAATTAGATATTTAACAAAAATTTAATGATTCTAACTCAGCTTTAAAGAAAATAGCAAAATTTACTATTATTTTCTCAAAGAGGAAACTTAATTACAATTTACTGATATAATAAAAACTGATATACTGATTTAATAAAACAGTTTTACAAATTAATCATCACAATACAAAATATTGTTTATACTTGCAGGCGTACAGAAAAAAAAAAACTTACTCATTATGCATGAAAAATCATAAAATATGTCACGAAATTATTATTGATAAAATTACTTTTGACAAAAGCTGTAAAAAATAATGATTTTGAACGTGAAATATGCATGTTCCACGCAGCCCCAAAATAGTTAAGCAGACCAGACGAAGTGTACGTGATTCAAGACACGAACGTTTCTATTATTGTTTGTTCATAGTTGCATTCTGTTAGAAGCAGAATAGAAAAATAAAATAATATAGCATGAACTTATTCATAGTAAAAATTTTAATTCGATATATAAATGTTTCAATATATAAATGTTCAAATGTTTTTAAAAAATATTGATAATTAAGAGTGTAAACAATGTTTTCAGAAGTTGATAAATAATATACTATTTAATGAATAAAATAGGCAGCTACAGCCTTCTGTGGATAAATTTTATTTCTAATTTTTGGAAATCAAATGGATTGTAATAATTGGAATCTATGGATTGTAATAATTAGTTAAAAAAGAAAGAAAACATGTCACTAACACAAGACCAGTCGAATTATTTTGTTTGGTAAGCCACGTGTCATCATTTATTTTTCTTTTTTACGGACAGTGTGAGTCATCACTTAGATATGATTAAAAAGCAAAAGATTTCATGTGGAGTGTATGTAATTTATATTTCCTGGACTAATTAATATATTGCATATGAGACGCACTTACTTCACGTGATGATTGATGTTTTAAATAAAAGGCTTAGTGATTTGCAAATGTATCCTTAAAAAAAGTTGGCTAGATTGGATTTGAATTAGAATAGCACAGAAAACAGTTATGGTAAATAACAATCTTCATAAATTAGAAATGGAAAATAACTCACAAAGGCACTGAAGTGAGATCAAAGGTTGTTTAAAAAAATTAAGGTACGTGGAGGAAAAAAAAGGAAGAAATGTTGCAGTGCACAAAATATAATTCCATTTCATTCAATGTGCACAAAGCTATGAATTCGAGAACGCAATATTAACTTTGCTTTAAATGTACTAAAAAAATAAATTGATTATCTAATTTGAGAAATCGGTTTTCTTTGATTAGATTGATGATATAATTTCGCGTTGCTATTTTTATTACTTTCAAATATATTTAAAAAATAAAATGCAACAATTTAAAGAAAAATAGACTATACGAAATTCTATTACATGATACTATATATTAAAAAAGTATCTAGCTGGCAGAAATAATGAAAACTTCACTTGTCCTTTTCAGATTTATTAATAAGTGACATATCTTTATTTCAGCCAGTTTTATTACGATTTCCCTGTTTCTCGATGCAATCACTACAGCTTAAAGTCCACTGATGCATGGGAGCAGATGGCCCGTATTGCAGTTCCTTTCAAAACTGTCGTTACTATGAGTCTGAATGAAAGGACCATCGAAATCAGTTTAAATGCTCCCCCTACGATCACGCTGGGAAGGCTCCAGTCAAGAACGGGTATAATTCCCAATTCCACCATATATGATACAGTGATTGAAAGCGATTGCACGTGGGGTTGTATGATTCGAAGTTCATTTCATCATAAAGTAAGACTGACTAGATCATATTAGAATTTGATTTGTCAGTTTGATAATTATTTTGACCTATGATATGTATGCATTGACAGATTATCCTCCGGAAGAAACAAGCGAGCAAGGTAAAATCTTTTCTATGCCACTTCGATGATAGGTTTCTCAATATAATAAACGTCAGTAGCTTATGCGAGAATGGAATAAACAGCGTCGATGAACTGTCCATTTTTGATGGTGAGCGTTCCCCAACGACACTTAAGCAAAATATCATGAAAAGTAAGTATATTTGTTGATACAAGAAAAGTTCTTATAAAATATTCGATAAGTCAAGAATTATGAAACTGTCACTCAAAAGGGCAATCATTATGAAATTCAATTAAAAATAAATATTTCCTCAACCAAACTAAAAATATATGCATTGTATTTAGAAAGCGCTAATGCTGCTACGACTAAAACAAGTAAACTTATCAAATTAGAAGTAAATATTAAGTTTAAATGCAGAAAAGGAACCAGAAAGAAAGAAATAATGAATACGGTCTGATGACTATTTCAAGGGTCTCTCTCAGGTAGGGATTGAAGACAGGGAATTTTTTCTGTGAGGGGTCTGACTTACGTCCAAAATATTGACCCCTCGTGACCCTACTTAAAAATAGTTTTCCTAAGTCTTATTTGTCTCAGTTAAACTTGATTTAGTTTATTAAGTTTAATCAGAGTTTGGCATTATTTGATGACAGTTTGTTCCGATAAGAGTTTTAGTTTAATTTTAATATTTTACTGACATCTTGATTAAATAACCATCACAGCTATTGAATCAAGATAGTCTCGATAACTTTATAAGTGGCCGGTTGGTCAAGACACATATTATCCGGTTTAAAAAGAAGATGCGACTATTTATCGAAATTTAAATAGTCAGCGTGATTGATATTAGTCAGTATTGCAATTCATGGATATTTCAGATTAATTAATATTTGATTTTATTAAAATAATATATGCTATTAATTTGTTTCAATTAAATTTGGGTTTCATACGTATCATCAGTTTATTTATACATTGGAATTCAATGAATAATTTTATTGTAAATCTTTCAAAGAAAAAGAAAGGAAACTTGCGGAAATGTACTACATTTTCATATCACAAGTAAAATTAGGAGTTGTTTTCTTTTTAATAAATAAATTAACTTTGAGTGTATTTTGAATTTCATTTCTAGTTAATTATAGAAATAGTTAATTTCTAGAAATTTCTTCCTCTGACTGTAATACTTTTATGCGCAGATAAAAAGCACTACATCCGAAGACTGTCTCATTGGGATTCTTCTGAAAATGAAGATCAGAAAACTGTTGATGAAGACGATCTAGTTTTGCTGAATCAGATGTGCTCTTGTAGAGTCAGTTGTCGCTCTATACGTTGTTCGTGCGTGAAAGCAGCTAAAAGTTGCAACTCTGTATGTGACTGCATCAATTGCGACAATCCTCTCAATATTCTGGAGACTCTTGGAATGAACTTGGATTTTTCTCTTAGTGATAGTTGCCTATTTCAAAACATTTATCAGGTATGATAATTTATATCAGACGTATGTGTGTGACTTTTTACAAAAAAGCATAAAGTTGATACTGATTTAATGCTGAAGATTAAGAGATTTAATGTCGAATAAGAGGCAGCCCATCGCTGTAGATCTCATTTCTGTACTCGTTTATACTTTAATAGGTTGTAAAATATTCATGGATGTCCATTTTAATTAGTAAACAAAATGCATACATTTTAAGTTATTATTTATTTATTTAATGTTTCTTTATATTTACTGAATGTTGTGTTTTATTAAACTTATCTATTTTTTATCAAACATTTTTGTTATTATTCAATTTTCATCTTCAATATTTAATAGATTCCAAAACTTGTACCTTTCCTTACAAAAGAAGTGAAGCTGACATGCTGCAATACTTTTGCCCGTGTTCAAGATTGCATACCAGGAACTGTCCTTTGTCCCAATGTGGATTGTAATGTTCCACTGGAATTTTCATGGTGCAAAAAAATTGTCTGTTACCCTGAAAGGAACCCTAGAAACCATTGTTCGTTTTGTGGTCAGTGTTGTTTTTCCAATGGTCGACATTGTATGGTAAGTTTGTGAGGTCAGATTTTTCTTAAAATGTTGATAGCTGTGTGACTTACATCTTGCACACACCTATTATCTAATAGTGCCACAGCCATCTATATAATTAGATGACTTCTTCTAAATAATAATTAATATAATACAGGAAGTATCATCTAATTAGATGATCTGAATATCAGACACAAGACCTGACAGCGAACATGTTAAGTGTCTGAAATGTAATATACCTGAATTCAAACATTAGATTGAGGAAAATACTTTTTAATGCATAACTCAGATAATATTCATTAACTATACATCATAGTGATCGGCAATCATTTATTTTTCTGGTCAATTCATTAACCTATTAATTTATACTTTCTGGGATTTCTTGGAAAAAAAACTGAGCAAAAATGATTTTCTTAAACTTCATTTTATACCCAGTTTTGTAAACTTTAGAATAATGCAAAGGATAAAAAAAAGTGTAAAATTGCAACATCAGTAAGTACTATATGGTTAAATCATCCCTAAAGAGACATTTCAAAACAAAATCTATTGAATTCTGCATTCCGATACTTGAATAGTAATTTGCCTCCCATATTATATTCATGGTACAGATACGGGCTACGAGGATACGTTCTATTCTGTTAATTCAATAAGATTCTGTTATCGAGAATTGTATCAAAAACTATGTTTTAGTTGTCATTCATGGATTAGCAAGAGAAGATTGAATTCTTTTTTTCATGAAAATTCTCAATCTTCAAAAATTTCGACTAACTTTGAGCTGTTTTTGATAAAGCTGCGCCATGTTTATAAACTTTATAAATTTGTTAATAGTTTTATGTCACATTCTTTCTATATTTGAATCTAAAATTTTAACCCTTTGCACTCGAATGGTGCATTTACGCTTTATTTATTTTTCAATTTTGATCGTTAAAAACACCTACATAATGACAAATAGATGTAAATCAATTTTTTGGGGAAATTCAATTATAAAAAATATATAATATTGGAGCAATATATTTGGAGCCCTTATATTAAGTGAATAATTATGCATCGAATTACTTTTTCTCTCATATTCGGGTTTAATAGTAGATCAAATAAATTTGTTTATGCTGAAAAAACATATAGATTATATTATGGAATTTATAAATGATTGCGTGTATCCAATTAAGTTTTTTCAAATTCCTTCAAAATGAATGGCGCAATGTGGTCGGGACAGTCTTGTTTTTCAAACTTTATCTCTCAGAAGATATGCCTTGTTCAAGGCATATTTTATAATATATCTGTATAGAGTGAAATGATCTCTCTAGAGTAGTAAATAAATTCGTTGAATGAGGAGGACAGCCGGCTTAGGTACCGTCCTTGTTATTCCGCCACGGTTTTCACAATGATGAGATTCACCCAAAATGGTATCAGTATTGCTTCGAAATCGGACATAAATGCAACTTAATTTAAAGAAAATATTTGAAATAATTCTGCGAAATATTAGTTATTAAATTGTATTTACTGAATTCTTATAAAATAAAAATATTTACACACATAAGAGAACATTACTTTTATCTACAGACAATTGTGAAGGCATTTTTCTTTCAAAACTGAACCACAGAAATGAAATCAATCTCATTTATCTTTGATCAAATTGCATTGTTTTTCATTCTTAGTTTCAGACGTATTTTTCCAAATTTATCTGTAAATTTTTTCCATTTTCACAGACTTGCAATAAATGCTACGTGGCAACATCGAAATTTCCTAATTGCCCAACTTGCGAAGAAAAGACATCTGTTGCCACTGCAAAGGATATGGAATCAAACAATTACAATTATGATAGAGATCATGATGATCATCAGAAAAGCGTTACCAAATCTGTTCAAAAACCAGAAATAATTATTTTAGATGTATACTCAATACCGAAGACTTCCGCTAACACCGAAAATGAAGAGGAATTGTCGAATTATAAAGATTCTATGAATTGTGACGACCCAAAGATATTTAAAAATTGCAACAATTGTCAAGATTCTACAGAATCTGTGATTACCATTGACTGAAACTTATTCATCTGAAACATAAGCAATTTGAAATGAAATATTGAAGGAAATGTTTTCAATTTTGTGTTTTTACTAGTGCCATCAGCATTTTTAAAATGCTGAAATCTTCGTTTTAATGACTCTAAATTTCTCCAGATTTATAAAATGTAAAATGTTATTATTTTTTAAGTTCTACTTAGTGAATCGAAATATTTAGCATCATGTGAGAATATAAGTAAGAACAGGAAACAACTTAATATATATTTTGGTCGATCAATATTATTTATTTTAAATGAAGTTTAATTGTTATTATTTGCAAAGAAACGATTGCAAAAATTATCTTTCATGGCGATTTTTATTTTCATTATTAGTGATTTTATTGTTATATTTCCCTTGTCAAACCTGTTGGAAAAAATTTTGCGAAATTAAAAATGAAAAAAGTTGAAAAAAAACCAAGGTTATTTATGGCAGGAGATAGTTGATGGATTATTTTTGTAATTTAAAAGCATTGTTTCTAAAGCTGAAAAGAATAACTCCAAGTCGTTATTTCTAAATGCAAATAAAATAGATAATAAAGAATCTTATTTATGCAATATTTGCATTATGTCATTCTTTTATTCCACAAAATATGAGATATAAGGAGAATCAATTAGAGTGCGCTTCCATAAAGTTACATTCAAGAGCTGTCTTACAAGTTGCAGATACACAGAATCATTAACATTCTGAAAGATTTTCACTTAACTTCTATTTCTATATCAGCTACGAAGTGTGACTGTATTCTCAGCATTCCTCCCGTTTTTATGACGGCTCCGATAAAAGTAGAAAAGACGAATAAGTATAACGGACAAATCGGCCAATATATAATATCAAAAATCCAATCCTCCATCCTTTTAATGTAGCATTTTACTACTGACGTGATCAATACTGAAAATGACGATCACCGCTTAGTTCAAAAACGACATTTTATATTTTAGTAACGATTGTTAATCAAAATGCATTATCACAATTCGTCAACTCTGTATTATTAAATGTTCTCTGTGGAAATATACGGTTGATTCCAAGCATTTATTTTACCCCCCCCCTCAAAAAATCAATTTAATATAGGAAATATACAATATACAGAGGATTGAATCTAAAAACATTAAGTCATCCTCCCTGAAAAGATATAAATACACAAAATATCCACACAAAAAATGAACATACATGAAAATAACCTACTTAAAAACTAATACATTCACTATGTCAACAATATTGACTACTTTTTGCAATCACCATCGTATTTTCGAATAAGTTTTCGCCTGGGCATACTTAAAAAAAATCTTGTAACATATAGAAATTGGAGAATTTCGGCATTTTCGCTGTACCTCCCAGAAGAGCTGGAAAACGTGACAAGGCGCTCGTCATGTGTGAGTGAAGAAACAAAATTTTAGTATGCTCTGTATTGCTCCAATTTTTGCATTCATCAAAACCCTATAGGGCAAAAATACTAAAGTCACAAATCATAAAATATATAAAAACACGCATACATAACACATATAGAAAGAGAGAGAGAGAAAAAGATAAAAGTATATGAAACTCGTTAAAAAGCGGCTCAGTATTAATCTCTATTTCAATATACGCAAGAACGAATTTCTATGTACAATTAGAAAATTTTTAGAAATAAGCCTTTTCTTATTCATACATCGTATTTTCGTATTCTTTTCAAATGGTGCATGTCTTTGCTGCTAAATTAAAGGAATTAGAATAAGAAAAACGTATATAAAAGAGGAAAAAATAAAATTCCCAGTGTTACTATTCATTACATATCTTGTTTGCAATAAAAATGTATTTTAAATGAATAAAAGACATATTTTTTCAAAATATGTCTTTTATATTTCTATATATTAGATTAAAAAATGTTTTAAGTGTGTGCGCTTTTCAAAGGAAAAGAGATAATCATTCTTACTATACAGGCATTTCTAAATAAACTAAAGAATATCATACGAGACATTTATTTCAAACGTTTTGTAACATGGAAATTTTCTGGTGTCCTCTACGGAATTACGGAATTCTCTTTCTCTTCTATTTTTCTACGGTGAATATTTCATGTTTTCTATTTATCCAGTCTCTCCCCACTCCCCCCCCCCATTTGGAAAATTTACATCTTGCAGAATAACTCCCTGCAGTTATAGTAGCTGCCGTTTAAAGTGATCATTTCGGGTTTTATCAACTATCTAATGTTACCAATATTTTTAACAATCGAATTGTGGCAACTCCGTTATGTTTTTACCACATCAAGGAAAAAGAAGAAAGGAGAAAGAGAGAGAGAGAGAAAAAAAAAGGAAAAACTCTTACCTTAGATCTATTTATAATTTATTTCAAAAAGAACAAAAATTATTGGTTATTAGCAATTATTCTTTAACAATTCACTTATATAATGTTTGTACATTAATTTATTGAATGGTATTGCATCCCTGGTTTCAAACTATTAGGTTATTGACTCATTTTAACGTTCTTTAGAGCATTTCTTCATTGATGATTTCTTTGGAATCACCGAAAAAACTCAAGATTAAAAAAATTATACACAAAGAAGAAGCCACGGCACCACAGAGTTACGATTTAGAAAAACTTTCATACCTCTTAAGAGTTTCAGTATATGCATGATTGTATTAACTTTGTAACTAACTCTAACTAACTAACTGAAAAATAATCGTTCAATGAAACTTATGTCACTGAAAAACTATTTTTTTAATTAATGTGGTGTAAAAAAATTTTTGTTTGCAATGATATGTTCCAAGTTATAGTGGAAACGCGTGAAATCATTCTACTTCCATTACACCTCATTTAAGAGTCCGTAGAAATTTTTTATTAGCGCAGTTAAACCTTCTAGGTTCTAAGAAACATGTGTGCCAGATTTTGTTCGATTCTGTCAAGGAGAATGGTATTGTGTAAGGTTCAAATAAATAAAAATCGAAAAGAAATTCATAAATAATTTTAAGCAGACATTTTTCTTTTCAATTTTGGGATTTTTCAATGGAATGAAAAAATATTTAAAAACAAGGAAAGAGTTGGATACCTGCTTCATCTAACAGAAAAAAGAGAAATTGTTTTTAGTTGAAAGAATAAACAAATTCTTTTGGGTAAGTGGTTTTGAAAATGGGACGTAGATCAATCACAGAATTCAGTTCCTTTTTAAAACTAAATGCAAATTACATTCGGATCCAGGTGTTTTAAGAAGTCCCGTCCGCAGTCTAGTATGGTATCTGCTAGCACCATCTGCGTCTCTCTAGTGCCCACGCCTCCTCACTGCATAGTTTTATTTTTAGAACTTATACTCAAAACATAATTTACGATTACGGCCGAGCAATTATGTGTGACGTGCACTGTCCCCCACCCCATTTCAAGCGGCAGGGACTGAACAAACACTGACGGCCCTCCTAAAAAAAAAAAATAAAAAAAAGAGAGCATGCGCAATAACGTCAAGAGGAGGCAATAAATCATAAAAGATAGGCTTCCGAGGAACGATGACAACCGACTTTTAACACACAATATTCTAAGTGATAGGACCTATCGTCTGCTGTTTGGGGCATAGCTTCAGGACGAAATCGTCAGGTTCACTGTCATATGGTGGGGGAGTCAGAACAACTGGGGCGCTACAAGCGCCCGATTCTGATTACAGTTCTGTCTCAGTTTTCCCGCCGTAGCGATGGTCTGGGAAAGAGTTTATTCCGCGCTTAGATGTCATTAGAGCACTCGTTTGCATCCAAATGAACACAGTTGAGATATTTAGTTCATTTAGTTAGTTAGCTGCATATTTGTGCTTCTTTGTTTTAATGGTAGATAAGTGGACAAATATTTAGAGAATTTCCAAACATTGCACTTTTTTGAAAAAAAAAATTAAAAAAATTGCCTAAATAGCTATGTATTTGCAGATAATCACGGCATTGGTAAGATTCTTTTTTTTTCTTCTTTTCTGCCATTTTTTTGTATTAAACATTTAAAGTAAAATATTGTTTTTTTTTGTATATTTAATCAATTTATTAACCTGATTTTAAAGTGATTCAAATTATATAAGACAATGCAATTTGTTAGAAGAAATCGAAACTTGCACTTTTAAAATAAACTACTGAATATATAGCTTTCAAAAACATTTAACTTTTGAAAATATCATAGTTTTTGAAGAAATAAACGCTTATATATATATATATATATATTATGTCCATTACAATTAGTCGTTTATTATCAATAATAATCGCGATTAGTATTAATAAATTACTGAAGTTATTAATACTAAACGAACTTTTAAATCAGTCATTATTAATAAAAATAGAGGTTAATATTATTAAGAACCGATTAATCACATAGACGTTATAGGATGTCACGATGATGTAATTTTATAAAGTTCAAATTTTCAAATAAAAATTATTTGCTAGTTAATCCCACATCTACGGAACTCGAGGGATCCGAGGTAAATATCTTGTCCTCAAAACATAGTATTTGAAGTTTTAAATTGTAACGGATTAATTGATTATTGTTTGCTTTTCAAAGCTAAAGATAAGAATTAAAATTTGAAAAATTTTAAGCATTACTTTAGGAAATACTCATATTAAATTGTTATGTATTTGCAATTTTTTTTCAAGGAAATTATGGGAACCAAAAAAATTTTGCTCCATATTAATTTGTTTGTATCTCTATTTTATTACAGAAATGTGATTTAAATTTTCTAGTCATTTCGAATCGTTACAAAATTGCACTTAGATATTTTTTAAATTGCTAAGTTAATAATAATGGCTAATTTTAATAAATTTTTAAAAAATAAAAATAATTTGTTGAAAATTAAGGATGTAGGACGAAATAACATTAAAAGTTTTAATCAAAATTTGTTTATAAAATAGAACAAAAATTTTAAAATTACTTTTTATTATATAAATTAAAAATATATTCATTGCGTTTCACAATTCTCCATAAATATAGTGTAACTAAAGTCACAAACAAAGTGCATGCATCTATCAAGAAAATTGGATTCATTTTAATCACAGAATTTTTTCTCCGATTTCCAAATAAAACAATAAAATTGAACATATTTTGATTTCTGAAATATTTATATTGCTTATTAAGATTATTCATGCATTGATTTAGCCAAATATGAACTGATAAAAATACTTTAAATTATTGTTCCGCTCATTAAAACATTTGGCCATTTCGCAACACTATTTATTGGATATTGATTGCAAGCAGAAATTAATCTTAATATTTTTGATTATAATAAAAAAATAGAAATTCGAAACTCTCTAAAATATCAGATAAAGTAAGGGTTCGTTGAAACTACTTTTCAAAAAATATTACAGGAATTTCATGTAATTAATTTCAAAGAATATTTTAATAACTTTATGATTATTTTATATCTTAACGATTTTATATACATTCATAAGTTATTTGATTTCCAAATAGGTGAAGATAACTCAAAAGAATAAGATTTAAACATAATTCTACAGCTTTAAAGTATATTAACTATTTTTCTCCTTCTATAGTTTCATCGTGATAGTATTAATATTATAGGAGTTCATAATGAACTTTAATTGCAAACAAAACATTTTTGCTAAAAAAAGTTAATAAGCTGAAATATTTGAAAAAAGAAAATCGAAGTGCGAAAGTTTATATACATGTTTTCCTTTATTGTGAATCAAATTTATAGCGTTAATTTTCACTTGAAATTAATTATAATTCTTTATCTATTTGGAAACATGTTTTTAAATAAAATATTCGGTTGATAGGGCCAATAATTTATTTAATTATATTTTGAAAATTATTATTTCGATAAAATTATGAATTGTTATCAACATTTTTATTTATTAAGTTATAGTAGAGACTAGCATAGTTAGGAATACAAATTCTGGAGAATTATTTTTTACAAGAAAGTAATTTCTTTTGGATACACAAAAGAAACTTAAGATACTTTAATAGAAAGTTTGATTCTAATAAGGTAAATAAAATTTGTGATAAAAGCCTTTTTCAAATCAAATAGGTTATTTTTTTATTAAATTAATAGCATATAACAGAATAGAACAAAATAATATTTTGGCTGGAATATTTAAAATAAAAAACAAACTTTTTTTAAAATTGAAGAGAAATTAAGATAAATTTTTGATAAAGTGATAAATATTGATTAATAATACTAAATACTATGCATAAACACTAAGCATTTAAATGATTTTAATTCCTACATTTAATTTCATAAACTATATTTATTTTTAGCAGGAAGAAAATTTCTGGAAAGACAGTGCCTTTTTTGATGCCCGATAATTTGAAAATTTTAAACAATTAAAATAAGATTGATAGTTTATTTGCCAATATTTTTTTTTCAATTTAAATATAAAAGATAGGATGTAGTATATCACTCAATTTCCCATCTGGTTTTTCCTTTCAATACATTATATTAATGGCTAAAGGCGTTTGAATACGATGATCGCCAACCATACCGAAAAAAATAATAGAGCTTTTTAAGACGAATTGTAATTAATTAATTGCAGAGTGTTTAGACAATCAATTATCATTATTAAACAGGCAGTTAAATCTTTGAATTTGTGTTAGTTTCATTGCATTTTTTGTTTAAAGGTGTTTGAACTAACTATCCTATGTTCAAAACAAGTTCAGGATTTGAATTCCAATGTGAAATATTAGCATTTTTGATGATCGTTTAATACACATTTATTTATAAATAATTTTTTAAACTTTTGAGTACAATTTTTAAGGGAAAAAAGTCAATAGATTTGCTGATTTAAATGAATGCTTTAAAATAAAACGGATAAAATTTCGAAATTCCATTTCGGAACATAAAATTTCCATCCCTACAACCAGTAGAGTTTTTATAGAGAAATTATTATATTATTAGTTTTTTTTGCAGTGAATTCGCTTTTAAACTACAATTACTCTACCTTGACAACTATATAACAGCTTTACTAGTTTCATTCCTATGCATAGTTTTTGATCAATCTACGAAGCATATTCTATACTACTAATGTCGAATTTCGAAGTCTAATGCCAGTTCTAATTTTTTTTTTGGGGGGGGGGCTCTCCTTATAGTTGCTAATCTAAAATGGCAGTGAAATATTTAAAATCGTTTTTTATTTGTTTATTTAATGAATTTTCTTTTAAATATTTTATAATGTAATTTTAACAAACAATCTGAAAGGAAAGAAATGAACGGAGCAATGAAAATAAGTAGAAATTATCATTTTCATTGTTTCGTTTCTGATTAGACAGACTAGAAAATTCTTTATGGCCCCTTTTGTAAGAAGAGCCGCCGTAAGCAAGTTGATTAAAAAGTTGTTATTAATAAATAAATTTGTAAAATATGTAAATTCTATGATTTATAAGGTATTAAGACAATATTAACACTTTGCCACTTTTAAATAGTCAGATTCCTGTCTATTTCTTTAGTAATTACATTATTTATAAGTATCGAGCAATAGTGTATACAAATTGGATAATGTGTACAAATATGAAGGACTGCAAAGTCGTGAGCCATAATATATAAATAAAAACATATAAATGATCTTGAGTTAAAAATTTGTTGAAATGTGAAATTAAGTTAAACAGTTCATTTAACGACGATCTTGATAACGTGCACTCCATAGGACCGTGAATACGGTTTAATCTGCCACAGGCCATATAACTAAATATCAGTTGAAAAGTAATTACCATCTCCATTCCTCAATATTTAATGCCCTATCCTTGATATGAAAGTCATAATATATTTTTAATATAGTTTATAATTAGGATTAATAATCAATATAAAATGAACGAGTTCCAAATTTGTAACGTTTTCATACATTTCAAAATTTTTCCTGATTTTTTTTAAAGATTAAATTATTAATTTTTTTTGGGGGGGGGTGAGTCCAATTAGATATTTAAAGTTAAAAGGTGATCACTATTTTGTTTCTTAAATAAAATAACAATTTTTTTTTCAATTTTTGCTATGAAAATGACTCTTAGAATTTGTGACACAAGGTCAAAATACTGCCTGAATTTACATCTTGCAACAAATGGTCAATACTCAATATAAATAAGGACGGTAATTAATGAAGTGAAAAAGTTTAACTCTATTATTTATGACGCATTCTTTTATTTAACTAGACTTATTTACTTTTAGTAAAAATATAATTTTTAAATCTTTTTTTTACTTATCTTGTGATGCACTAGAGTTCAGAAAATTTGCACAACAGTTGTTCGATAGGAATATGATATTTTATTATTTTAATAATTTCTTTATGAGTTAATCGATTAATTTTAATTAAATTTTGATTTTATATGAGCCTGCAAAATGTGGTTGTGAATTTGAGGAAAATTGATTTTAGGATTATAACGATATTCATAATAACGAATGATGAACTATATTAAAGAGTGAAAAGGCTAAAATAATAATAAAAAGAAGGCTTTTAAAACAATCTTTTATTAATATTATATCAAGTTGAAAATATTTCTTTGATCGAAAATATGAAAAAGAAAATCTTAAAATCTTAAAGAAAATCTTAATCTTAGACGCTGAAAACTAAACTAAAAAAATTAAATTACAGTGAATATCGAATAAAAGAAAATATCTAAACATTCATTAAAAGCAAAAAATATTATAAAAGATCCAATTTTCAGGTTACATAGAGTATTTTTTAGCAGTTCTCATGCTTTTTTGATTTTTCAAGACTTCTAAATTTTTGATAAAAACTTATTTAATACTTTTAATTATAAAAGTGATGTTTTAGAAATTTAAATCCTATTTAAGAATGTGTAACAACTAGAAAAATTAAGTAGGAAGTCTATTTACAAATCCTTATGCTTCTTAAAATTAACAAAGTATTCAAGATAAGATTAGAATTGAATTTATCTAACGTCACGCTCTTGTTACAAACTTAATTGCTTATGCCATCGAACATTTAATTGCTCATTGTATACAACTGTGCTGTGAAATCTATTCGTTTTTTAATTTTTGAAAATGCGTTATAAATTCGGAAATAAATTGACGGATTTGACGTGAATTGCAAAAGACTAATTTGATTAAATCAACAGCCTAATTGCTCCATTATTTATTTATATTAAATTGCAAACACAGTGTTGTTTCAAGTTTATCAAAAAATTATTTTACACATTGAATATTGTCAATCTCTGAATAAATAATATTCTTTGTACAAATAAAATGAGTTAAAATGACTACAATAGCGTTGCATTTCTTTTCGAATGCATTTCTTTTATAAAATAAATTTTTTCTATAAGGAATTCTGAATTAATGAAAATCTAACATTTTGATCAAAAAATTTTCTTATGTTTCATGGCATTTTTATGTAAGAATTTAATGACCATCTCTATAATTGTTTAGATTTCTATAACTAGTATTTTTTTATATAAAGATTAACCTTAACTTTTAAACTGTTTTGCTGTTTTTTTTTATTAATTAGACGATTTCTTTGTATGTCAACGATGTTTGCTTCTAATGATTCATTTAAAAATTAATAGACTATTTGAGATGTTTGAGGATAATTTTTGTAAAGTATAATCATCCTTGAATGATTTTAATTTAGTTTTTACATTTGGAGAAGCGATAATTCGTTGCCCATATGATGCATGTACACGACGTTTAAGGGGTTAAAGGAATCCTCAAATTTTCATCTAAACTAAATAAATGAAATAGAAAAAGAACTAAACTACGTAAAAATCACTTATACATATTTTTTAAAAATTCTGTTTAAAAATGACAGATGTCTCTTAAGATGTAATTATCTCGTTGATCAGAATATTTACGATAGAATATGCAGACACAATTCGTTTATTATAAATGCCTAAAGAAGATTTTGTTTTATTCTGAATGGGCTTAAACTGCTATCATTTCACCTTTTCTTCATTCAATTCAACCCCCCTTTTTCTTTTGTTCAAAATTTTGACAAGGACGTCTGTAAAACGTGACGCCTGTGGCTTATCTCAGCGGGATTTTCTTTATACCTTTTTCAAAAATATTTTTTGCAATATTGACAACTGTCCTTTGCTGTGGATGTCACCATCTTTACGTTTGTTCATCTTTTCCGCAAATAGATCGAGCAAAAGTCTTTTTCTGTGAAAAGGGAGCATAAAGATTATTGTTCGAAATCTTTTCTTAAAGATTCACTTGGCAAAAAATGGAAATAATTTGCGTAGGAGAATTCAGAGTATTTAAAATGAAAAGGAATGATTAATATCAGAGTTTTTATCGATTAGGGAATAAAGCATAGTAAATTAAAGATCACTATATTTTTAAAAAAGAATGTGGGCTTTGCATGTCAGAAGGATGTAGTTGAAAAAAGTTAATTCTCTTACAATTGTCCCAAATTTAATAAACTAATATTTTTTCTTAATATAGTTTCAGCATTTTATTTCCGTCAGTGCAAGGTAAAATACAAATGACGTATCACTAAGTCATTATTATTTCAATCTTTTAGCGTCGTTAACATATTTAGGTTACTAAGCAATCAGTGCATCATTTTTTTCTCTCGTATTTTTCATATACATGTTAAATGTTGAAGGAAAACATTATAAGTAACCCAAAGGGCGGTTAAAAGCAGAGCATATCGTATTTTCAAATTGTTTTGAAAGGGAGAAAAAGTTTTCCCATTGTTTCTTGAATATCCTCTTCTTCAATAAATATTTTCTTAAATTTTGTTTACTCATAAGTTATTAAATAAAGATATTGACTAATGTAATTAAAATCTTAAATAAAGTTAAAAAATAATTTTTTTCTAAAACTTTCTATTTTATTATACTTTTGGAACTATTTTACTTTCTTGTGTACGATGTATATGAGGAAAAATTATTATATAAAAATTATTATCCAAATTCGAGATTTCAGCTAATCTCCACATTCAGATATACATTCCAAATACAATTTTTCGAATTATGTCTATTTGTGAACAAGATAACTCGCAAAGGCTTTGAGCTAGATGGATAAAAAATTTTTTATGATCTCAACATCAAATCTGTGGAATTCTGTCAAATTTTTAAGGAAATCCATTTAGAGGAAGACTGTATGACAGCTGTCCGAGCACAAGTGAGCATGATTTCCACAAAAGAAAAAGGAGCTGAATTAATAAAATTTGCTACTAAAGTCTAGCATCTAAATTGTATCTTTTATCAAATTTTTAACCAGAATCTGTCAAACAGTTGAAAGTCTGTCGGATTGTACTTTCACATGCGTGTAACTGCAATAATTAAAAAAAACGAAGTGATTTAAATAAATAAAATTTGGCATGCAATCTTGTGCCTACAATTGTAGTTCTTTGACAAATTTTGGTTTTAGCCCGTCGGAAATATATCAAATATATATAAATATATTAAATATATCAAATTTGATATGATATTTTTGACTACAAGTGTATTTTTGTGTCAAATTAATGGTAAGGGAAAGCGCGTCTAAAACACAAATTCGAATTTTGGACACTATTAACGCATGCCAGAGATTAATCGCCAAATAACTCGCCAAACACGATAGATTCAGTAAAAATGCTAAATTCACGCCAAAATGTAATTTCGTAACTATCGTATGTCAATGTTATTAAGACGTTCTCTGCCATAAGTGTATTAGAGATTATACGAGAATGTTTTGGAGACATCACTCCCACCGGTTTCAATATAAAATACGATTTCGATTGAAAAAAAATCAATGAATTGAGTTCAATCTGAGTTCATTTGCATCTCTATCCTCTTTAAATGAGAATTCTGCTTGAAATTGAATTTTCTGTTGAAAATGAGTATTCTGCTTTTATTTGTAGAAAATAGAAATCATACTAGAATAGAAGGTATTTGCCTTCCTGTTTTGAACTTTTCTGAATGTGCTCGAATCTTTGGAAGTTCTTATTAAATTCATGCTTTTTTCCAATTCCAATTTTATTTTCTTAAGCTCAAGTTTTCTTTATTTCTTCTCTGCACAAACGATCTGATGTATAAACTTACTCGTGATGTAGTTTTCTCTTGTTTGTCTGGTTTTAAATTCATCTTTAATTAAAAAAATTTATTTATTCCACGCTTTTAAATTTTGTTATTTGATGCTTAGTTCTGCTGCAAATTTAAAATTCTGAGCGTTCTTCTAAAATTTATTCTATTCTATTCTATTCAGTTCAGTTATATTATAGTCCTGTTTTAAAACAACACTAGGATTATATTGGGACGGACCTCGTGATTTTGAACCTCGGTCTGTGACGAGAACGACACCTGAGCCGTCACCCTCTCCCCAAAATTCCTCACCACTCCAGTGAGAGGAAATTAGTCTTCGGCAGGTTTAACGTGCCCCTTACCTGCTTACACGACGGTTCATCGGTGGAATCAGGTCCCGAAACTGAAACCCTCTGAAACTGAGTTGATACCTTACTACCACGCCCCCTAAAATTTATTCGGAATAGATGGGGAAGGAAGTTCGGTGCTCTATTGGCAAGACCTTGACCATGGCATTAGAAGACTTTTGGGTTTGAGAATCGAATACATTGGAGATTCATCGAATCTAAGGACACGGGATGTATTAAGTATGTTGTCGAATGCCAAATATCTTCATGCTCTTGGGGCCTGGAAATTTGGAGACACATATGATCGTTTAGTTTTAATTTTTATCATCCAACCACATGATAAAATTTTCAGGTCTCATCCCAAAATAGTTCTCGAGTAGTTTCGAAATGATTATCAAAATGAAATACGCACCATATAAAGAGTGTCCCAAAATTAACGCAAGATTCGAATTTTCCACCATTCTTGCTGTAAAGTATTAGCAACTATTAAAAAACATTTAACAGCAGATAGTTTATGGTTAGTAAAAATGGAGAGTTACACAAAAGAACAACATGTTTTCATTGTTGAACAATATTTTTAAAATAATGAAGGTCTGGCGGACACAGTTCGAAAATTTGAGAATTGGCCTCCTAGATCGTGGGGTTTAAACCCATTGAATATCTTTTGATAGGGTTCTTTGAAGTCAAAGGTGTATTACAACAAGCTCACTAGCTTGGAAGGAAGAAATTCAATGCTTCATCAACGAAATTCAGCCACATTTATGCAAAATGTTATGGAAAGTTTCGGCAAAAGCGCGCATATGTATCAGCAAAACCGTGGAGGCCATTTTCCCCATGTGTTATTCCATACTTAACCTTATCCTGTGTACTTTACTATTCAATAAAAATAATACAATTTAATTGAAAAAACTGTTTTTTTTATTTAATTCAAAACTTGCGTTAACACGATGTTTTATCGTGCAACTCTCCAATTTTATTAACCCTAAACCATCAGCTGCCAAGTGATTTTTTTTCAAGTACGGTTACTAACTTTTTACTGCACGAATTGTAGTAAATTTAAATTTTGGGGCGCCCTTTAGATAGTTTATTAATTGACTAAAATAGATTAATTAAACGAGTACAGTAAATTAATTAAAACAAAGCAAATAAGAATGATCAAAGTGATATCACTCTTCCAAAATAAAGCTTTAATCGAAACATAGACAAATGTCACTTTTTTAAGTGGGGCAACATTCATCTTGCAACTATTTGTATATGAGAATTCATTCCAGCTTATCAGTCAGTATTTACTCCAAATCTTTCAATGAATTTCACCAGAAATTTAAACTCGAGAGTGTCAGCAGCATGTTCGTTCATTTGAAGTCGATATTCAGTAGAGTCGAAGTTTTAAGGATTCAGTGAGAAATTTACGTAAGCATAATACTGAATGACGAATTCTGTGAATTCAACAGAATCTCTCTAGTTTGCATTATTAATTGTTATCAAAGACGGATTTAATTCACGATAATAGACGTCTGAGACGTTCACTTTCAAATGTACGCGAAGCTAAGCATTTCGTAACTACTGTGAACATAAGCGCAGTTAGAATTTAGAAGTAAGGCTATTATTAACATACTTATGACATAACATTTTTATTTTCTCTCTCTGATTTCAATTCAGTTATTCATTCAGAAGTTATGAGATAGTATCGTGTTAGTCCAAAATCATACTCTCACATTTTGATGAAACTACACATTTTAGATTACCCTTAATTTTCTTTTTAAAGATATCTGAGTGCTTAGATTTTCTATAGGCAATATATGTTAAAATAGAATTTTTGTTATGGAACCGCCGTGTAAACGGACCTGGTACATATTAAATTAGTTAAGACCAAATGCTTTTCGATTGGTGTGGTGAGGAAGCTTGAAAAGGGGAATGCCGGCACATGAGTCATCCTCGTCATTTGACTGCCGTTTAAAATTACGATACTGATCACACAATAGCCCTAATGTTACTTTAAAACGCAACATTGCTAACCGAAATCAATGTGATCTTTAACAATGAATTATCCTATGTGGTCTGGTTGGCTACTGAATATCATCTGGTTTCTTCCAAACAAAACACAAACGGAGACGAATTTTTTTCGCTGAAAGTCCCCGGACAATATCTTACCATAGTAATTTGGAATCAAGTCAGTTTTTGTCAAAGTTTTTCAATAGAAGATGCTATGCTTCTTCTTCCTAATGAATCTTTGATTCATAAGCTGGTTTAAAAATAGTTATTGAAAAATCGGTGGGTGTACGGTGAAAAGTTCAAAGACTCAATAAAAGATAGCGATGCTTTATTCTATATGGAAATATAATACGCAAATAACACAACACAGATGAAACGTTCATAAAACAGCATTTGCAGAAATTAATTTCATAGAAGTAGCAAATTGCTGATAAACATCAACAGCAACACAAAGCTCTCAGAGAGAACTCGCTGGAGATGAACACTTTTAAAAAAGTATTTACTAGATCACTCCATCTCTCGACTCAACTACTTAGCACATCTCTGCATCGCTGCTTTTATAGCTACAATGACAAGTCACCGAATTTTCTAGACCAAACGCTGGAACTCGAGTCCTAATGGATATATTATCGAAATTCTCGGATATTCGCGATCCTTTATTTTTATCGCCAAATTGTCTTCATAGTTTGTCACTAATGGCGTGCATAATTGAACTGGCATATACTCCTGATCTTAGCAGATCTATCTGTATCTGTAAATATCTCATTGTTATTATGAAACTCCCTGTATAAGGAAGTAGTATTACAATTTCATAACGGATCTCTATATTCATTTATAATTAAACGAAACAAAAATAGTTATAAAGAGATAGGAAAAATATTTTTCCTGAAAAAAAAATAGAATTATTTTGTAACAATGCAAGCTAATTAATTAAAATATTTCGGAATTTTATATTTTAAAAATGTGTAGCAAGCCTTTTTACTCATTGTCAACGTAATTTAATATTTATTGATATTTTTTAAATTGTACGTTTTTGCTTTGCAGAATGATGTATTTTTGGGCAATTTATTGCATGTACTGTATTTATTTTATTACTCTTACATTCAAGTTACCGGATTATATAAAAAATATTCATTATAAAAAAAAATTGAATATATGAATGATTCAGTATATAAATTTCATCTTTAATTATGAAAGCATTCTTCTAGATTCAAGAGAAAATCGTCGAATCCGTGGAGAATGCGCAGTAAAATCGTCCCTAATCCACCACCAAAACCACAAGTAGCGTACTTAGCAGACGACAATCTCTTGATGGGAATTCGAATATCTTCGATTTATAAGCAGGTAAGTGATTTTTGGAAAGAAATAACTGGATACCTTCTAAATGACAACGGTTTATTCGTATTACTTATGTTATCAGAATTTGTGAAACTGAAATTGGGGAGCTCTGGGTACTGATGAATGTTGTCAAATCAGAGATGTACAAATTAATCCCGGCTGTCTGATTATTTTATTGCTGACACATTTCATAGAACGAGTCTTCACATGGGATTTAATGACGTGGAATTAGAATTGTTAAAGTAGATTGAATATGTTACGTGTAATAAATAGCAAGAATTTGGATTCTCAAGAAAATAAAAAAAAATTATATCAAACTCTTTTTTTAATCTCTTATATAAACTAAATATCCAGCTGTGGAAAACGGGACATATCAGGATATTTCAATGTTTGATGAAACTTCTCTTCGAAGGAGGCTTACTTCCATGGAAAACAAATTTTTCGTAAGTTTATAAATATTAGTAGTGATTAAGTAAAACTATTATGAACAATCTCACTATAAATGAAAGAAGTAATTCGTATTTCAACGTATTATCAATACGTTGAGAATAAAAAAAACAACTGGAGTTAAATATTTTTCATTTAAAATGAAACTTTTATTTCAAAAATCATTGAACATGTTATTAAGTATCAAATTCTGTAAAACTATTAAATATATTTAGATGCATTGTTCCCTATTTAAGGCAAAATAACTAAGCATAATAATCAACTTTCTAGTATTCTCTGTATTATCAACTGGAATTATTACTGACTATAGATATAATTGTTAGCAGAGAGGAAAGATAATTTTTTATGGCTACCGTAAAGAAAGGATTTTTTGGCTTTTGTGCCAACCAGTAAAGGATTTTCAGAGCTTCTTTCTGATATAAATTGAATTAAACAGTCTGGATTTAAATAATGACTTTATTATTTGCTTAAGGATTTTTTCCAATAAAGCATGATGATCATTTTCTCATCTGAAGAAACTGATGAAGTGATAAGGATTTGGCAATGATTTACTTTGCACTCGTACGGATCATATGATACCCGATCAGGAAAAAAAATCCCCTTACAAAAAATTTTATATTGGAATCTATTATACTTTATCATGTGAAATTTATAAGCAAATAGTACATTTTACAGCTACGACAAACGCATTTTGCGAGAAAAACTTGAATTTAATAAATTAATTGCAAAACAGATATTTTTGTAGGTCCTTATAATTCAGAAGTAATATGAGACGAAAGTTCTTCCATTTCAAATCTTCGTTTCGCAAATTTTAAAAATTTAGTCGCAATAACGAAAGACTAAAAAGTAATCTCTGTAAGAATCAATTTTGAAAAAAAAAAAAAGTCCTTAAATGTATGATTTTTTATTGAATGTGTCATATTTAATCAATATGATGTATTATTATTATTATTTGTTATTATCTGGATTTCACAATTCAGATCAATGAGAAGAATTGCAATTCAGTGATGTAGAATGTGGGTAAAAAATTTGAAATTCTGCATATAAATAAGGAGGCAATACTTCAATATATATTTATGATGGTTGCTTGACTACTTAGCTTACAAAGAAAGAGAATTACTACCAAATCACTCTCACAAATATTTCTTTTTGTGAAGATTTGTAGAAAATCACATATCTTCGCTAATTTTAAAACTATTCTCAGAACTATAGTTTTAGAATTCTATAAGGTTTGATTAGAACAGCGGTGGATTTCCCACAAGGCAAACTAGGTATTATACAAGGACCACTAGGCTAGGAGAGGCCCGCAACAGACAGAATTAAAGAGCTTTATTTTTTTCTAGTTCTGAATTAAATAAGTTTGCAAAAAATACCAATTCTGAGAATTCTGAAATATTGAGATAATAATATTTATTAAATACAGTTGCTGAAGTTCTTATAAGTTACATTGCACTAACTTTTTGATAAGAATATTTATAAATATCGAAAATCTGTTGCAAATAATATTTTTCATAAACTTTCATGCCAAACTATCTTGAGTCAGTTGATACAAATAAAAGTAAATACGCTTTCAAAAAGTTAATAAAGAAAAAAAATGATCTAAAACACACCATTAACGTGCTAAAAATGCATTGAAATGTGAAACTAAATTGATCAGATAACTTTATTAAAAGAAGGACCTCATAACGTACACTGTCTAGGGCTGTACAATTCTGCATCCGCAGCTGAGCTAGGAGATTGGTTTATTTTCGTCAAAGTCTTGTTATTTTGTTTAAAGATTATTTTACAGATTTTATGTCTACTGCGAAAAAAAAGATGCAAACCGACCATTTTTGATGTTTGCTTTTAAATTTTAATATATTGCATCGTTTAGTTACATTTTTCAAACAAATATAACAGCTCGTCTTTTGTGCTGTAAAATTATGAAATCAAGGACATATTTTATCTGGCATAAATTATTAGAAACAGGCCGATAATTTACAAGGCAAAATTAATATGGTGTCTCGAATTGTTAATAAATAATTCAAAATTCATAAATATGAAATTTTGTAATTTCATATTCATCATGCGGGTAAAAATGTTTACCTTCAAAGTACAATGTATTGAAAATCTGATAAATCAATCTCCCTTTCATAAAAAAACTGTACAAAATAAATCAAACTGCTTATCTGAAAACATAAATCAAGCAGTTTTATACTATTCATTAACTATCTGTTTACTGTTCTCTATGCCATCCAAACACATTTTTATTGTCTGATTAATAGCATTAAATTTTCATCATGCACGTGATTGTAAACCAACCTTGTACAACACACGCAGAATTCGATATTCATTATATTTTGGACAAAGCCAAGTTGACCATAAAATTAATGATATTGTTGGAAGAATCGTTTGGCTTTTTTCATTATGATATCGTTTCGCGAGTGATCGATTGGTACTTTATGCTTCATTCCACCAGCTAATGGCGTTTCAATGTCACCTAGAAACGGCATCAATTATTTTTTCCCCCAAAGGAACAGTTACAATGTACCAGATCGAAAAAAAAATATCATCAGCGTCTCAAAACTAATTATAAAATCTATAATTTGAGGTTTTAGAATAGAAATATAGTGATTGATTTTCAATCCAAACGTGTTATTAAGCTATAGAAAACGAGTTTTTTAGTAAGCTGAAAGGACGAATGACAGATTTATAATGGTTTTAGGAAAGTTGGCAATACTATTTATTATAACTTTGATGAATAATATTTTCTTGAAAGTCCCATCAAAGTATCAGAAACTTTACCCTTTCTTTTCTGGCGTTTTCAACTGTAAGTGAATTTATTCAATATTTTTTTTTCAAATGCATGAAAAGATAGTACTTTTTTTTAAATTATAAATATGAAATGTATAAAAATTCTGTAAAATAAAATTTTAAAAGTAACTAAATGTCTTTTCGTCAACCATGTTTTACTAATGAAAGCTGCATCAATAAATCGGTTTCTGTTTAAACTGAAATTTAGCTTTATCTTTGCTTAAAATTAACAAGCAGAATTATTAAATTATTGCATTTTTTTGTGGTTGCATGTTAGAGTGAGTTCTAAAAACATAGATGTAATATTTCTCCACTTTTAAATATCACTACGATCAAAAAATATTTTGAAAGGTCGGTTTATTTATTGTTTTTTTGATTAATGTTCTTATTCGAAATGGGGAAAATCTATTGGGATCGTCTTCTCAGTTTTTAATAATGATAATATCATGGTTTGACTCTCATTTAGCATTTGATTTTCCGAATTTCCCCACAACTCCGAAGTGCGGAGTTTAATCCAGTCAGTCAGATTTAACAACAGACAAGACCATATGTGCTGAAAGATGCAATCCTTCGGATCCGAAACCGCGACTGTGCTAATCGGTCACCAAGGCCAGGACACTAACTATATGTTCCCAAGTTATACAAAAGAAAATATCAAATGCATAAGTATATTTTTTAAAAAATCATTTACTTTTTTTATTGACCTCTGTTAAACATCCGAAAGTTTCTATCAATCGCTTTCTAATGTCTAATTATTAACGAAAGATTCGTTAACAAGTAATTCTAATAAAATCTTTTCACACTGGTGCCAAATTGTTTGGTGCACCTAAAGAATTAGTAGCCACGTATCACGGGAACAGAGATGACAGAAATCAGTGGCGTTTTTTTATAATCCAGCTTTTAGGAGGGTTAGGCTGTCGGATGGTATGAAGTTCAGATTTCTATCCTCCTCTCTTTGATGATCAGGCATCCGCGCTAAGCACGGTGTCAATATAGCTGAAAGGTGCAACACTACCTCACAAAGCATCTAAAGCGGAGCGAATTGAACTAAATTTTCCATTACTGTCCCTGTATCGAACTCTCTTACAGAAGGTATGATCACATTGTGGCCAATAGGACCACACCGCAATTATTACAGTGTCCAAGGGAGGGAGAGCCTGCTGATTTAGCTATTGGTTTCTAATCTAAATATACAGGGACATCCTTTAAAAGAGACTTTATAACTGAAGATTCTTTAGTTGTTCGTAACTAAGAAATGAAAACACTTTTATATTTAATTTATGTTCACTTTTATATTTAATTTAATAATATTTATTTTCAAATAACTAAATATTCATGTGTAATATGACCCATAAGGTCGTTTATAAACTTTCAAAGTAGATTATGCACGGAGAAATAGTCTTTTTTTTCTTCTATAGAACATCAAGTCGAAAACGTGAAGTATAACCACTGCATAGTATAACCACTGAAGTATAACCACTTTCTTTATCTGTGAATTAAGTAAAGAATAAAAAAACACCGAATTACAATGAAATACAAGTTTACAATCAGAACAACACTGTTGTATGAATGAAAACATGTATAGCTTTATATGTTGTTATATCAGACGGCAACTGCTTTGTTTCAAATACTGTAAAGATTTATTACTGATCTTAAGCATTATACGTGTTCTGTAGTTTCCCTTTATGTTTACGATTCCATTTCTAATGTAAAAAAAATGATTTGTTTCTGCATGCTTGAACTACTCTTAAAGTTTGACAACGAGCTTTTGAGACACTCTGTGAATACAGCTTAATATTACTTCAAGAGCATTTTCATTATTCTTTTACTGATTGCTAAAAAATTAATTAATTAATTAATTGTGAAATAGATCATCTTATTCTTCAATACATTTCACAAATTTTAACAAAAGTAATTCAC
>JAPMOR010090668.1:38231-51279 GCA_026543865.1 Argiope aurantia | reverse complement strand
TCTTATTCTTCAATACATTTCACAAATTTTAACAAAAGTAATTCACATGAAATCGCAATCAGATGAAGAATGTAACAGAAAATGACATCCAACAACCAAACGCATATCGTGCTATAAGATGGGTGTCACTTTTTCCACCCCCTTTCTGAAGATGCGCAATGAACTCAAACAGCGTATCTCTTACGTTCTCTTTCCTGTCCACCCCGCATAAAATTATGAAACTTGGGAAAGATAGTAAACGCTCAAGAATTCCAACAATTGAGTTTTGTACTTCGTGGAATAATAAAGAAAACAGAATATATTTTTTGGACGCCTTTTGTTGACTAAAAATTGTTTGTTGAATAAAAATTCTACACAGAGCTACAATTTTAGTAGCAAGACAATCCACCAAATTTCATTTAGTAAGTTTTCGGTTATACATTCAAAAGCACAGGCTGATAAACAGCCAACCACTTAACGGATTCGGCTCAAAATTTGGTATGGATCTGAACTTTAGATTTTTAATCTACGTACTGAATGTTATATTTCTAGTTCTTTATGTTCTGTGGTTATCTATCATCTGTACTCGGATAGCCAACCATCCAAACTTGCTGCATGTGCTATACAAATGTCTTTTAAAGATCACATATGAAATTTTATCCGTCTAGTTCAAATTGTTTTTGAGCTGCCTTGTTTATTGATCCAAAAATGTACTTTTCGGGCTTGGAGAGGTTTGAAAAGTAGAAATTGTGCATCGACAAAATCTAGAGTTCGAATTTTTTTTGAAGATTACAACACTTTCTTTTCGTATGCGAGAATCTAAAAATTAGATTGGTGAATTGCTTTTGATATTTATCACTTCATCATAAAGGAATTGCTGCTATAACCAATAAGTAAGCTGTTTCATTGAGTTTGACATTTTTTTTTTAACTTTCTCGTATACGTAATATAGAAAAAGTATAATAATAGTCAAAAACTTCGAACTCGAGATTTTGTCGAATCTCCATATTTTAGATCTCCCAATACGTAAATTTTGGAAAATGTCCGTCCATCTGTTAATTCAAAAATGGATTATGTTAGACTGTTGAAATTTGATATTCGATCATTATACCAAATTTGCATATTTCCTTCAAATTTTGTGTAAAATCTGTTCAGAGGAAGCTCGCCTGTCCAGCTGTTCGACTATAAGTTAACACTATAGACACAAAAATGAACAGAGTTAGATGGATAAGATTCGGTACACAGATTCAACATCTATAGTGTAGACACCTGATCAAATTTGAGGCATATCCAACAAAGGGTTCAAAAATGCAAAAACTCAAATATAAGAAATTTGGTAAGAGATTTTATGACTGCAAGTTCTGTTTTGTGTCAAATCATTGTTCCAATCGGTTGAGAAAAACGTGTCTAAAACCCAAATTCGATTTTCGGATACTATTAACGGGATGTTAAGGAAAAATTCACCAAGGACATTATAATAAATCCAGTGAAAAGTATAAATTCGTGCCAAAAGTTGATATTTAGTAATTATTGTATGCTAATGTTATTCAAGGCTTTCTCCGCATGACAGGTTTATTAAAGAATATGCGAGAAAGTTTTGGGGAGACAACTCCCACTGGTTTCCGAATTTTTTCTGCATTTATAGAGGAAACTATTAATATTTTACAGAAATTAGTATCTTGTTTTGAGGAATTTTCTTTGAATTTTCTTAACGAACCTCATCATAGAATTCACATAAGGATATCTTTACTTCAAGTTGTCAAGATATTATTTGAAGAGACATTTCATGTTTCTCCGTAATTATTATCCTATTTTTAGATATTTGCGAGACATTTGCTCATCTGAATCAGGAGCTGCTTACTACAGAGTCAGACAAATAATTACGTAAGAACCTACATAAAAGATCAACCACCCGGACGAAATTCGAAACTATCTTAACGGCTTCCTTTGCCAGACATACAAACACCAAAGACAAAACACCCCTTTCTGTTAATAGGAATTTATGACAGACAACAGATTATTTCAGATGAGACAATGATGTTTTGCACTCTCCCTTTTAGACTGCCACGATATAGACAGCAATGTCAGACACAGACATTGCTTTTTTTATCCTCCCTCAATTTAGGTAATGAGTTCATCACCCCTAGGGAGGCTGCCGCTGAATTTTTAATTTAGTGATTATTTTTCCTTAGTTGTTATTAGCTAAGGTGGGCTGAGTTGCAGAAGATATCATCTGTCATGTTGGGATGGAATTGTTAAATAAGCAATAATTTATTGCTTTACTAATTGCTTAAATAATTTCTACTTTGTTGGAATAGCAAGAGACACGGTAGGATAAATTAGTAATCCATGTTTCTATAGTACATAAAAAGGTTATGGAACTCTCTGTACTGTCACGAATCAAATTCAATATTTAATAATAACGATGTATTACTTGACTTTCAAATCAGCCTGCTATGCATTTTCTGTTTTTCATCCCGTCTTGATTATTGTTAGGTACTTAAATATTGATGGCCTCATACATTAAGTATTCATATATACAAATGAATTCAACAAGTCATTAGGCTTTTTTTTTAAGTAATAGTCAAATGTGCATTCAAGTTACGAACGTAAGACAGAATGTAATTTTAAAAGGAGAAATATAGTACATAAAATATGAAAGTGTTGCAACTGAATTTATATAATTGACTATTATTGAAATTACTTCAGCAGAGAATTCACAGCTTACGATAATTATTTCCATTTTAGCTGGCTTTCAGGAAAATGGATGAATAAAGTGCATGGTTTAAAATGAACAAATTAAATGCATATTCATATCATTCTAAATTGACATGTATTTTATTAATTTAAATAATTCAAATCGAAGGTTACACAGACACCAAATGACAGAATTAAATTTTAATGTTAGGTTAACTAAAAAATTACATAAATAAAATTGAACAGATTGAAATTCTTTTTATTGAAGGAGACGAGGAATTCAATCTGATAAACCAATCAATAAAGTGCATTAGTTAAATAATCGGCATATACAAAAAAAAAAAATGTTTTCAAGTAAATGTATAGATTCGCTTTCTTCTACTTAGTACTATTTTCTTAAATACTACAATTTATGATCTAAATATGCCAGTTAATTTTGATGCTTAGAAAAGGAAATGCATGATACGCCTCCTATGTGAAAGACACACCCTTTGGTTATCATCATGGCCTTATTATGATTGGACAATTCAACCATTATCATGTATTTTGTCGATTAGAAATATTACTTTCCTTTCAGGCTATTGATCTATTTTCTGACTTCTTGGGTTGTATTCATGAGGAATTTCAAAGAACAGAATTCTACAAATAATGAGACGGCACGATAAACGTAGGTGTGGTCTTTCACATTCTGACAAAGCTAAAGTAGATACAAATCAAAAGATGGCTAAAACAAGTGGATGTATAATAGGAGGAAATTAAAAAATATGCATGTAAAAATTATAATTGTTTGACTGATAAGGTCATAGTATAATTTTAGTGCATTTTGTTGGAAACATAACAAACTTTAAATCAATTTACCGCATCTTTCTCCTGATATATATATGGATTTGAGTATATCACGATATTTACGCAGCCTTTGATTCCTGCCTCACTTCAAACGATTCTTGGGTCTTCCCGATGTTAAAAGAGAATAATTACTACCGGATAAGGTAGGCAATGGCTTAATCTTGCTTTACGGGTGGGTCAGAATTTCATGAAAATCCTGCTTATCAGTTGGTTAGAAATGATGCGTCACTATGTTATTCTAGTCGATATTTCGGAAATATTCAGAAATATAATGATATCGATAATGGTGGAGAGTAATTGTAAATACTAGTCGATATATAATGTAATGATATTTTAATACCTAATTTAATCCAAATTAATTTCCTGAATTTTTTGCCTAATTTGGCTCATGTCGGAGTGATTCTAAAGTGTTCTCTTGTTTCCTGATACCATTCCACGTATTAAGCTGTGTAAAAATCACTGGACAATCAGTTCTAAGTATCAAGTGAAAATGATCCTTCCGTTGCCCTTGTCAAAGGTCAACACGTGTATACAATCTCCACGTGGCCAGAAATCTCATGTTATATAAGACTAGTGATCCTTTGTTTCGTCCCTTTTCTTACTTCTGCTTTTGGCTCACTTTCCGCGTCTCTGCTTGTAAATAAATTGCTTTCCCAGAATGGATATTAAAGATAATTAAAAAATCCAAGCACACACACACACACACACCTAAATTTCTATTTTAGGATTAATCCTCCTTGAGCAATGTAAGTATATAGCCGAATACATGAGCCAGTGTCTAATACCAAACAGCACTGAGACAGCTTCTTTTAGTCAAAGTAACCTCGGAGTACAGATATAACATTTTAGGTTAAATTCTAGAAAAGGAACACTAATGCCTTCTTGTTAGACGTCCAGGGGAAAATAAAGGCTCCCATTTGAGTTTTCATTGAAGGAAAAAAAAAAGAATCTTTTCTTGTTTATTTTTAAGACTGCTTTACTTCGTGATTTTTAGATTGCTCCAGGACGATGAGTTTCTTGATAAATTCAATTAGTTTATTTATTAATCCATTATATATAAAATGTCATGATAGCTGCATTCGTGGATTTATTTGATTATTTCCAGGTGATTATGCCAAGGACGCAGAGATAATTGATTTACTTCGCAATATTCAGATTCTGCTAAAATAGCCAAGTTCCATTATCTATTAGGGTGTCCCATAAGTTTCTTTCTTATTTCTAATATGAAAGGAATACACAATATTAACTGTTTAAGATATTATTTATTTTGTTATATAAGAACCCTTTTTTCTCTATTATCTTCTTCCATCTCTCAAGAAGCCTCATTCTGCTTTCTTTCCAAAATTGTTGTGTTTTGGACGAGAAATAATCCTCGAGATGCGCTTTTATTTGGCTGATGGAATTAAATCGCTTCTCGCGAAGGGAATTTTTTAAAGGCATAAAGAAGTAATAATCAGATGGAGCGAGATCTGGTTAGTATGCAGGATGCGGTAAAACATCCCAATCAAGAGCTTCTCTCTTACGACTAATGCAATTGAGGGTAACGCGTTGTCTTGATGAAAAACAACGCCTCGTCGGCTCATTAATTCTGGCCGTTTTCTTGCTATGGCAGCTTTAAATTGATCCAGTTGATGACAATATTTCGTAGAATTTATTGTTTCACCTTGAGAAATCAGCTCGTAGAAAATTGCTTTCCAATCCACCAAATGGACAAAAGAGCTTTTTTGGGGGTGTAGTAGAGCTCTGGTACAACTGAAACCGATATCATAGACGGCTAATAGATAAGCCTGCATGTTTGCACAAGCAGAGCCAGATAAGGCCATTCATAGCGCTATGAGAAAGAAACTTTTGGGACACCGTAATATAAAAGGCCAAGAAGATTGTATTCCCGGGTATACTTGGCAGTTTTCAAATTACATCAGATCGTCTGAATAATCTGTGTTTATATTACCCCAAGACCAACAAGATAATGGGCTTATTTGACTATTTTCAAATTATGTTAAATTTATAGCAAGGGTCGTAAAAATAAACAAGTACCGAAAAATGTGTAAGACACAATTCAGCTACAGCGACAAAAGTGCGCATAAATATATCAGTTTTTGAATAATCAGTTGAAAGCACATCCGGAATTATAATTTCTGCACGTCTTTCATTTTTTAAAAATCTAAACCGCATCACAACTCACTCTATCGCTAATGAATATACACGCCTACACCACTGTCAAAAAGTGAAATACCAGTGCTCAGAAATAACAGAGTCATTGGTGATTGTTTTGGAGTGGTCGTCTTATCCAATAAAAATCTACCTCTGAAATAAAACAAGCCAAGAAACACTTCCTAGACATGCTTGACAACGGAGTATAAACTTTATTTTTTTACACATTCTTTACCTTGACGCCCTGACAAACACCAGATAGCGACCCGGGCTCATTAGAGAGATAACCTAAGCGTGAAAACGACTTGGTGTGGGTGCGTGTCTAAACTAGTTCACCTTTCCGAAATAGATAGTCTTTCACAAGTTTGCCATAGAACTGGGGCAAAAAATAGATCGCGTGGCAAATGTCGCTGTTCGGAATATAGACGTCGGTAGAAAGTTTCGATATCTGTAATCACAGGAAATTATGATGTCCGTGAAAAAGATGAAAAAAAGATGAGAAAGGTTCCACATACATGCGAAGTTGTTTCAGACAATTTATCGCTCTACGAAACTTTGGAAATTTTCAGTGATGTGTTTTAAATTCGATTAAAATGCATTGGATTGTTAATATCAATTCAAAAGTTAAATTTCACGAAATATAGCGAATTAATTTCCCTTTGTGCAATATATTAAGGGATCAGGTTTTCTGAGTTTCAAGATGGGAAGATGGAGGGAGGCTAATCGAAAATAGAGAAGAATGGAGGAGCAGGGACTAAGGAATCAAATTCCAAAGAAAAAATAAAAATATCCAGACAGTAAAAAAAGTTAATTATAGAAAAAAATGTCAAAGAAAATGAGAATATAAAGAAAATAAGGATAATATCAAAAAGATAAGGAAACATAAATAAAAACAGTTTGTCATTAATTTTATTAATTTTCTTGCAGGTTATTTCATACGTATGGGTGATATTTGACAACCCATATTATAAGTATAATAAAAGTTGAAAGGCAGAATATAGAAGCTAATTTAAAGAGTTCGTTTAGTTAATTTTTAATTTCTCATTTACAAAGTATGCAAAGAAAAAGTATTTTAATCTTAAATCAGGAGAGAGTCTTTCCAAAACTTTCTCGCATATTCTTTAATAAACTTGACATGCCAGATAACGCCTTGCAGGGCACTGACATATGGTAGTTACAAAATATTAACTTTTGGAGTGAATTTAGCATTTTCCAGAATCATCCTTGGCGAATCATCCTCGTGTCATCCTTGGCGAGTAATTTGGCGATTGATTCCTGGCATACGAAAAGAGTGGTGAAAATCGGTGTGTTTTAGACACATTGTTAACAGCCGATTAGAACACAAATTTGACCAAAACTGCACTTGTAGTCATAAAATTCCATACCAAATTTGATATATCCAAGTCATTCCCTTTTTGCATTATTTCGTTTACTTTTTTCTGAAAGTACAGACCGACATACGGTTGACCCATTGTATGATATGACTCAAAATTTCACAGGTTTCTACACTATAGATGTTAAATATGTGTACCGAATCTTATCTATCTTGCTCCCTTTGTTTTGTAGTTATTATCGAAATTATAGTCGATGAATCCGACAGATGAATCTTCTCTGAAAAGATTTTACTCAAAATTTGATAGAAATATGTAAATTTCGTGTAAATATCGTATACCAAATTTCAACTGTATAACCCAAAGGGGTTTTTAGTTATCTTTGTCATAGACAGGCAGACGGACATTTCCGAAAAATGTGTTTTTTGAACTGTCTAAAACGTAAAGATTTTTCAAAATCCCGAGTTCGAATTTTTTGACGATTACTGTAATTTCTTTGCACTATATGTTCGAGAAAGTAAAAAAAAAAAAAAAAAAAAAAAAAAAAGATATCTAGAATTTTACAATTATAGTTCAAACTTCCCTGAGCAAGAACCCCCTGGGGGGCACCTCGAAATGAGGATGAGATGCTTCCGGTATAATGGTTGAATCTCGCCACCCTGGAGGGTAAACGGAAAGGCGGGTGTCTGGTTCCTTCCATCGATGACGGGGCATACTTCCTTAGGGATGGATTGTATCGTGGCCGGTGATGACCCTTAGAACTCAACCCCAGTTCCCTCCAGTGTTGTTACGGTCCGGTCATTCAGTATTTATTATCCGTGTGTCTTCGGGCGGGTCGGAAAGTCAGTGATATGACTTCTCTGAGTAAGAGACACACATTTTTGGAATGGTTTTTGTTTGTCTATGAACACGATGACTCAAAACTGATTAGAGCTAGATGGACTTCACACTATTTTAATATATTTCTATCAAATTTGGGCGAAATCCATTCAGAGGATGTTTGTCTGTCCAGATTTCCGAACACAACACACGATGGCAATAAAATGTAAAGAGCTAGATAAATAAAATGTGGTCACAGGTTCAATATGTAAGATGTAAATTCTCATCAAATTTTGAATAAAATATGTCAAATGATTGACAGTTTGGGGCTTTGTACTTTCACAAACATGCAAACGCGATAACTCAAAAGAGTATTAAATTAAATAAATGAAATTTGATATGTAATTTTGTGACTACAATTGTTAAATTTTGATTGCAACTGGAGAGAACAATTGTCCAAAATACACATTTGGTTTTTTTTCGCTACTTGTGTATTAATAACTGCCCAACGATTGCCTGAAATTACAAGTTATTAGGTTGTTTCCTAATTATTGTTCGTCAGTGACATGTGGCTAATAATATATTAGTGCATTTATTAAAAACGTATGTGAGAAAGCTTCGAGACCACTCCTGTTGATTTTGTTTGTTGTAGATAATGTAGTTAAAGGAAATTTGTTAAATAAGCACATTCAAAACTTGTACTGAGCCACGTAATGACTTAACTAAACTTTCTAAAATGTAAACTTGGAAAAATCTGCTTTTGAAACGGGTCCAAGAAATTTCGAAGAACTTAAAAATCTGTTAATTATGTGAAAAGATAATATTTCTATATCAGTTTTAGAGCTGATACTAAGAACTGTTTATTTTCAGTGAATGTATGCAGTTTTGATTTCAAAGTAATGCTTTCAAACACGTTTTTCTTAAAATAAGAAAGCAAGCATGAATTACAGTTTACAAACACACTCGTCTTGCAATGTTTTTTACGGAAGCTGACCTTAAACTAACAAAAATGATAAAGTTTCTGGAGATATACAAGATAAAAACATGAGTAATTTTAAACTGAAAAAGACAATTTAACAAACCAGTTAAAAATAGAATGTTTCTTTTTGATATGATAAATACACGCTTTCAATTTTCAAGTCCCAGCTATCTCTGTTAGTAAACTGGTTTTCTAACAGAGATAACTGACTGGTCTGATAATTTTCTCTTTAAACTTACGTGAAAAATTGTAATACTTTTATTTTTTAGTGATTTATATTTGAACATTTTAACCTATTAAAATAGGAATTTTTTTAAAATAATTTTTTAGTAACAGTTCAGATGAATCTCATTCAATGGATCTCAAAATAAAAATGTAAAAAAAGTACTAAAATAGCAATTTTCAATCAAAGTAATTTATTAAATATTTTTAATTATTTGACTAAAATTTTTTTTCCTTCAAATGATCCGCGTTGTAAGAGAACAAATGTATTAATATTTTATGAACTTTTTCAAAATTTACTAAAAGAGCAAAAAAATGTAAAAAAAATTATTTATTAATTGGACTATGAAACTGCAGAACTTTTCACTACTAATTAAAAATATATTGTTATTTATTTATTTTTCGGGAGATTTTCTTATTAAGAATTTGATTTTATTGCATAATCTATTTATCTATATATAAAACTAAAAGACTTATTTTTTCCGTTGTTGTTTCTGATGGCATTTGCCATGCACAAGCCCGTTGATTTCGAATTCAGCGATTTTAAGCCGAGAGAGAGCGTCTCTTGTTTTTAGCAGAGACAACTAGGGCCAAGAGTACGATTTTGCTACTCATGCATCACATTCGATTACACAACCCCTTTTTATGGGTGGGGGGCATATTCACACATCTCACAGATAGAACAGATGAAGAACAACTATGCCCGAACCGGGACTCGAACCCAGGACGCCCAGATCATGGGGAAAGACGCGCTACCTCTATTCCAGGACGCCGGCGATGTTAATTTTTATATCTTCAGAGAAAATGAACTAATCTTTCTTGCCAATTATTTAATTATACGGATCGAGTTTGATCCCAATGAATTGAAATAATTGGATTACTATACTATAAAATTAATACTATAAATGATTATTTTGTAAAATAATCTAAATTGAGATTATTTGTTTTCAAACAAGCTGTTCGACTATGATATTAATAGCATTCAGTAATTAGTTTAATAGTAATACTATATTGTAGGCGATGTTAAATATCGACCTTGCTTATTCAGTAAAGTTAGCCAACTTGGTTTAACTACCTCTTATTACATAAAAATTATACTTACAAAATAAGCTTGGAGCATCATGATTCTTTAACTATGCAGTCGATGGGAAGAAATTAATTAATTAAATTGGTCTACTAGTTGGAGACCAGCTGTTCGACAAGAAAAGTTTTATTTTGCAATATCAATCGAAAATGGCGGATGGAAGAGGAGAGGCCATTGAGAACGCATCTAAACGATGTGAGCTTTTAAATGAAATAAAAATTGGAGAAAAGGGTCAGAGCTGAATGTCTTAATCTTTGTTTTTCTTTCCACATAGAGAATATAGAGTTTTTGAGATTTCTATCGAGAATGGAATATGTTGATAAACAGGCGAACGTTGATCATGTGTCTAAGGTTCATGAATTTTTATATCAAATAAGAATTAGAGTAACTGATGCATTGATTGGGCTTGAAGGATTCTATCCTTGTTTTTCACTATAGAGAATTTATAGTTATGTCTTTTTCTTTTTGCGATTCTTTCTATCACAAAATAAACAAAAATTGTCGAAACTGGGTGAATGATTGCGGTTAGAGTATAATTTTTTTATTTTTTATATTTAATAACTCTTTTTTTATTTGAAATAATATTCAATGTGCTATATCATGCTTCATATATAACCTTTATTTGACATTTTGCTTCATATAATAAAAGTCTCGTTTCGAATATTCAATGCCACAAGTTCAAATCTTCTGTGATGCAAGTAAAAACGCGTCTAGACGCAGAGAAATGGTTGTGATGCATTTTAAAAGAAGCGGAAGATTTTTCATGAATTTGAAATGAAGTTTACAAAACAGGAAAAATTTGTGGAAGAAAATTTCACCACGATCTTTCTTATCAAATGGGGAATCTTGCATAACTTCAAAAATCGTTGATTCATATCTTAAATAAAAAGCATATAAAGTCAGCATTTCGTAAAATTCATCATATTCCTCTTCGAGACAGGAAGAGGGGGACTTTTTTTCCAATACTACTTAACGAAAAAGTTACTTTTTCTGCTTCGAGAAAAATATTGCGGCGATGTGTTATTAATTAAACAATAGTAACTTTGCCGAAATACATATTTATTTGTATTATCGATAGCACACTTATTTTGTAAGAATTAAGAAATGTGATTAAGAAGAAGTTAGTATGAAATTTGCGTCATACTCTCTTTTTTAATTGTTTAAGAAATGTCGCTGCTGAGGTTTCGAATCTCCAGTCTGAAACATTAATGCATGTTAATGTCTTCGGGTTGACTCACTATTATTTTTAGAAATTTAATCTTACTAATAACAATTATAAGGCATTTACAAAAAGTGTATTTAATACGGTCACACGGGGCTTGTGGTATACACGTAAAATCTAAAACACGAAAAGTGTTATTGTAGTATATACTTAAAATTAAAAAAAATTAATCGTATTAAAATTATAAAAATTTGCACATTAAAGTCAAATAGACATTACTGAAAAGATTATTATTATTGTTTGAATTTTAAAGTGGCATAAAAATGGCTTTTATCCAATAATTTACTTCGAAATAACAGAAAAAGAGCTTTAAAGTTGCGTTCAATTTCTAATTAAAAATAATTAAAATAAGTCATTTTCATGAACTCTTATTATCAAAGAAGTGATTCCGTGTCAGATTTGGAAGTTGTCCCGTGAAACGTTTAGATTGATTTTCATTTCCATTTATATATAAATCCTATTATATAGGAAGCCTTTTTCGCATTAACCAAATAACACATTCAAGAAACTCAACACAGCTTTTCGGAATAAATACAGGTGTTGAAAAATCTATTAATTCGAAATAATAAGGAAGAATCAAGTAACTATTGTCTTAACTCCTATCAGTTTTGCCAATTTTTGTCATTGTTAGGAATAAGTGATCATTGATGGTGTATTTGGAGGAGAGGGGTAAGTTGTTGAATCTGGATGAGGTGTGCTGATTCTATAGTTTCTATATTTGTTTTAGACGCATTCAAATGAAAGAAGAGGTGAAAATCCTACTCATGTCATTAATCATAAAGAAAGCAATTTTAACTAATGTCCAAAAAAAGCATTTTTTTTTAAATCTCAAATTTGACATGCTCAAAAATTACGGGATTGAATGATTTGATAGAAAATAAAATTGCTTTCAATTTCATCGTAACAAAAACATTGTTACAGAATGTGTATGAAATTAAATTAAAAAATATTGAAATTAGAGGGAAAAAATTGCATGGAAATGAAATTGATATCGTTAAAACAGTAAATTATTTAATTTTTAAGATAGAGTAAAAGTCATTTTTACCATACAATATTTTCGGAAGATAAATCTGTAAAATACTAAAAACTTAATAAATTTTTAATTAACAATTGATTAAAAAATGGTAATGATTTTTGTTGTGTTTCGTGGAGCACGTGCGTCATATTTCATCAGCTTAAGACGAAAAAAAAAAAAAAATGTGGAATTGTATTAAAGACATACAAGGGCATCTCTCTCTCTCTCTATCTATCTATCTATATATATTCTTGAGCAGTTTAGTAGCCAAAGAGAGAGAATACATTTTGAATTTTGAAATTTCGCTTTTATTCTATCCCGAGAGGCATAATCTATGTACAAACAAGAAGCGATAAGGTGTGCCAATCTACATCACAACATAAGAGCGAAAAGAGAAAAAAGCGTAAAAGAGACAGAAATATTTATCCTCAATGATTATATACAGTGAGATTTTGATAGGGATTTCTTTACACATTTCAATTTAGCTAAGGGGCAAATAGATATCTTTTTAAATAATTTGTTTAGGTTGGCAGTTTTTTATCCTTTCCCTCGCAGAGTGGGAAAGCGCAGATTTAAGCATTTTTATAGAGCTCGTGGTGCATTAATTAAATAAAAAGGTGGAATTGGATCAGGAAATAAGAGAATATTTTAGAATTAAGTTAATACGGGTTAAGTTAAGATAAAACTTAAGATAGAAATT
>JAPMOR010090668.1:22187-33771 GCA_026543865.1 Argiope aurantia | reverse complement strand
ATATATATATTGTTACGAAATTTTCTTTACCGGGGTTCGTTTGGATAGTGGAAGTGGTATGGTGTGGAGAACGCTCAATAATCAGGCAGAAGTAGAATAAAAACAACGACGTTTATTTACACGAAGACACACAGGACAGCACAAAACGACAACTATGTACAGCACAGAAGACGTTTATCTTCACCCGAGACGTGTAGCATACAACAGCACACACAGCAGCATACAACCAGAATCTACTGCAGACAGTAGCGCACAGCTCAGTTCAGCACGAGCTTGACTCCGTCGCTGCTCACCTCCGCTCAGTCTTCGGACTTCTCCGACTCTCGCTCGGAATACTGACTTGACTTCTCTGGCAGCCGTAGCCCCTTTTATAGGTCTCAGGAGGCGGGGCTAGAAGCCTCTCAACCAATCAGGAACGTTCGAGGCGTATCTCGGTTCCTACTGGACGGATCGGGAAAATTCTCGAAGTTTCGGGTATTATCTATTTTGGCGCCAAAGTCGCCAAATTGGTCGCCAAGTCGCCAAGCTCCGGGACCCCCGACACGACGCCCAGACTCTGTTCCATAGAGATGACTGTAAAACATTCTTTCTAATGATGGAACCAACTATGCTGGGAAGCAGCATTCGTAACAATATATATATATATATATATATATATAACGCTAACGTACGTGTCCCTGAAATGGATCTTATTCCAAATTGTCGAATGTCAAAGGTGAAATGTAAACAGAACACTATGCAACGCTTTAAGATTGCTTCATTGAACATTTTTACAACTGCACTTAATTCAATGCTTCGCTAATTGATAAAGCTGCAAAATATTATTAAAAAAGCTCTGGATAAGGCTCACCAAAAACTCTATTCACTCAGAGGAGAGAAAATGTAAAAGAAATCAAAAATTGGTGTAAAATAAAGTTTAATCCAACGTGAAAAGAGGCTTCATCATTTTCTGATGGGTAATTGCTACGATTTATTATAACTTATTGATGGTCATATTTTCCAAACTTATTATCTGACAAAAAGTTCTTTTGCACTATCTTAAAGCTTAAAACATTATCTTTTTTAATGATATCTATTTTATCTATTTACAATGTTTCCTTTATTTTTAATATGTTTTTAAAAATGTCATATGCAAATTTTAATAATTAATTTCTATTGCTATGATTAAATTCATTCTTCCATCAAACTATTCAATAGAGGGCTTTTGTCAAATTTAAAATTAAGCTTAACTAAATGATTTAAATATTAATTTCGTATTACGATTTACACTTCCGCTTTTATTTTGTAACATACACAATTTTTTATTTACATGTGATATAATTTGTTTCGATTTATTTAGTTAAATTCATGTTTTCCAGTCTTATCAAATTACTAGGTGAAATGTTTTTAAATATATATTCCACAATAATGTTTAACAGCGTAAAAAGTCAATAATCTATGGAAGCAAGCTGGTCGCAAAGACGGCTACTAAGTCATTATTCTAAGAATTTTGTTTTGTAGAGTATAAGCACCAAAATGTATCTGTTTAGAATTATTTTTCCTTAAATATATGAAATAAGTGAAATGATAGTGTTATCTGATATTTGCTTACAAATTATCATAGTTTTTTGATGCATATGATAAAAAATCATCTTTGAGAAACTACTGAATAATGTGCATGTGAAGTCACCATTATTGATTATGTCACATTTTGTTGTGCAAAATCGTTAGATAAATGATTAGCATCTACTTACTAAATATACCTATGAGATAAACAATATTTTTTTTATTTCGTCAAGAATCACATGAATTTTACATTCTCATTCGATTTTTTCGATTTATTTTGGTTTTCCTTTAGGCACATTTCAATGAAAAGGGAACTTTTTTTTTTTTCTGCTCAGAATTTTTATTGAAAGGAATAGAAAAATTTATTTCTTCCACGGAACTTTCCAATCAATCGCCATTTTTGTAACAGGTTAATTCATCGTCACGCAAGGTTCGAAATTCGCTCCATTGATCAACACGTATTTAAAAAAAAAAAAAAAAACACTTACGCATATCTCCTTGGAAAAGAAGGGAAAAAAAAAACGCTTTTCTTTTTTTTCTTCTGGACTTATTCTCTCCTTAATATTGATTGCGTGAAAGAGAACCTTTCGTTTAAAGTTTTCGTGTAATTTATCTTCAGAGAACTTATAAATGGAATTCTTTTCTTAAAGATGAGATTGTTTTTCATGGAACGCGGGGATAATGCGCCATTTTTAGTTTTCAGCAGAAAATGAATGAAATTGTTTAGGAGTTACGGTGCTGAAACAGTGATACAGATGAATTAAGACAGATAGCTGTCACTATGGAAAAGAAAAAAAAATCTGCTGAGGTTTATAGAAAGAGTTTTCAAAGAATACTGGGAAACAAATATATTTTTTGTTAAAAAAAAAATAACGCTTAAGAAAATGGTTAATTCTGAGAATAATTTATTACTTTTATTTAAATTGTTTTCTAAAGGATATATATATTAGTCTTCGAAATTGTTTTACTGTATATGTATCCATAGTTATCCTTATTTCCTTATTAAGTTATCCTTATTTCTTTAAAGGAAGAAATTAAGTTGTAAAGTCGATTTTTAGCGAAAATATCGAATTCCTAATCTCTGAACAATTTTCTTTATAAAATGCTTTGGCTTTTATTGCCATGGTTATTCTTCAGGAAATTACATTGATTTTTTTAATAGTATAATTTATGTTTTAATGCTATATCTTTAAAAACTATTTTCTCTATTTCTGAATTTGGAAAATTATTCTTAACAAAAAACTTAAATATTCAATTCAGATTTTTTTTTTCAAATTTGGTTGCATAATTTCTAAATATTTTTTGTAACTCTTGGGCTACAGAATAATCTATCCTCATTTAAAAAGATCTTGCCTTAGTTTGAATGCGGGAAAAAAACCTTCGGAAATTTCATGTTATTTCTTAGTCTAATTCTGGCATCTAAATATTGAACTGACATCTAAAGATTGAAAGATTAAACACAATTTACTTTTTAGAAAAACAGAAAACTTACTTTTTTCAGAAACTAGGTAATATATATCTTATCAGAAAAATTACATATCATTTGATAAACTTCTAAGCCAAAATATTTTTTGTTTATTTCTTTTTAGCTAGGAGAAAAAAAAAACCTTCAAGTTTTAAATGATTTTTGATTTTTAATATTATTATGTGAGAACATGATGCTGTTTTGGTTAGAGGGCTTTGAAACTCGGATTCGCGTAGGCAATGAATATTGAAGCTCGAAATCGCGTAGGCAATGAATAAAACATAAATGTCAATTTTCATCAACATCTTTTAAGAGCATATATTTTTTTACCTGCGTTTACCAGTATTGCATTATTATTTTGTATGCTTCTTTGATAGTAGATGCGTTTTTAAAAGGTTGACCTGCTTTTACCAGTATTGATTTATTATTACGTATGCTTCTTTGATAGTAGATGCGTTTTTAAAAGGTTGACCTGCTTTTACCAGTATTGATTTATTATTACGTACGCTTCTTTGATAGCAGATGCGTTTTTAAAAAGTTGACGTAGAACTATGACATCATAGCTGCTGTTTCATCTCAAAATCGGTCGAGCTCTAAAACTTTGTTTGCCAGCTCGAAAAATTGGAAATGAAAGTTTAAAAAAATTATATATAATATAGAGGGATAAAGAATTCTCGTGAATGTTTAAAACCGGTTTAAACTGGTTAATGACTTAAATTAATTAAGATAAATAGTCACTTACAAATAATAATGTTGTCACATGATGACTTGAAATTTACAATCGCAGATTTAATTATTTTTTTAGGCGTTTTTCTATCTATTTTATGCAAACAATCAAAAATTTAAATATTCTTTAATATTTTTCTAAAAATTCATTCCAAACATAGTTGTCTTAAGTTTAATTAATTTCCTAAATTCATTAGAAATCTTTGTATGAATGGGCATTTATTATTTAAGATAAAAAATTCAAAGACTTGTGTATTTATTTAAAATTTAAAAATTTGAATATTCTTTAACATTTTTCAAAAAAAATTCATTCCGAATATAGTTATCTTTAATTATCTTCAAATGACGATAAAATTCATTAAATAAGCCAGTATAAATATGCATTTATAATTTACTAAATTAAAATAGTTATTCTAATGGTAAATGGTTCTTTTCTGCTTTTTCAAACGATAAGTTGGAATGCTCTAAGTGAAATGCCATCGAATCTGAAAGTTGTATCATTAATTGCCTTCTATTTCCCTATGACGCAAACGATTCTACTGATAAAATTACAGGAGTTCCATTAATCTCATAGTTCAGAATAATTACTTTGGTACTATTAATAGCAATTAAACTTGGAGGCACAATAATAGTTCTACGTTATAGATTCGTCGCAATTGAAGAATGGGTTACAAGATTTCTGTCACAACTCTTAAAGTAAAAGGTTCGATTTGCTCAAAAGATTTTTTTTAAAGATTCTCTTTTAGAATTTAGATAAAAAGAGTATATTCTTGTAATGCGTATAAAAAGAGTATATTCTTATGGATAACTATATTGTTATGTTTTCTATATAAAAAAAGCATATATGTTCTTCAAATTGTTTCGAATCGATCCAGCAGATTTTTGTTTCACTATAACTGCATAGGAAAATATTTTAAATTGCACAACGTTATTCTAGCAAAATAATATAGAATCGCCTTAAATGATGAAGACAGAGTTCCAGTTCTATAGAATTGCAAAGCCTGTATGCATATAGTTGAAGGCGGCCGAAAATAGACTTCTCTTTAAATTTGTTTGCATACAAAAACAGCCGAATCATAACACTTGATTGTGTACTCGAGTATGCAGCGCATTAATTACAAATTTTTTGATGTGACCAGTTTTTGTCTCAACAATATTTTTGTTTTTTGTTAAAAAGCTCGGAAACGAAACCTATCCATTTGTGAATTTTTTGTTGTGGACTTTGAAGATGATTTAATTAAACATGTCGCAATTCTTAAAATGCGTAAGACAAGTTTACTTCTACTCATGAACTAATTATGAAAATTTTTCAAAAAATATTTGGAAAACGAGTAAAGGTAATATTACAAGTTTTGTCAACTCCAGTACATATACCTCTAATAGTACGTTGCATAATTTTCGGTAATACAGTTTGCACAAAAAATATTTAAGAGTGTTCGAAATGAATATACAATGATCAAATATACAATACATATACATACAATGAATATACAATATATCAAAATTCATGACTTAGCCGATTGTTTTTACTTTCTCATACGTAGTTTAGAGAAACTATAGTAATTGAAAAATTCGAGTTCGTGATTTTGACGAATCTTCACGCTTTAGACCTCTCTTATTATTCACGCATTAATTTACTATGATTGATGCATACGCTGCAGATATGTTTGCACACAATTATATTTGAGATGACGCTTTTTTTTAAATAAATACTTTGATAATTCAGATGATTTGAAATTGAAAAAGATCCTGCCTAATTATACTTGAACAGCGCTAATATTATCCTAATTTATAATTTCTTGAATCTGTACTTTTTACATATTTATTTATTTGACAATTAATAAAGTAACAACATTTTTGATTGATCAACATAAGGACTTCGCCACTAGGCATGATAGTGGCCGCCCCTCTAGTACTGCGATTGAATAAAGAGTATTGTAACCAACAGTTATAAACGTTATTTGGAGTCAGAAGTTGGTATAATCTGATAAATTTTATGATTAAAAGTAGTCTCAAAATAGTCATTACTGATTATATCTTTTATAAAAAAGACAATCCCACCATCATCTAATTAATAATAATTATAATAATAAAAAAGATGAAACATGAGTTTTGATATTTTCTTCTTCGCATTTTCACTTATTCGCATATGAAGTAAATATAATGAACAGTGCCATAGTAAAAATAATACAATCCGTTGCATAATATGATTTTTTTTTCTATTCCAATCTTCCTCGGCTGAGTATTACAAGTTAAGAGTGCATGGTAAATAAAATTACATGAAATAGTTGCAAATTGGAAATTTCTATTCTTACATAAGTGTAGAGATATTTCAGTTGCCGTCCCTAGATGGCGCCACATATATTTAAATTTTAAAAGAAAAAGGTTTAAAGATTTTAAAAGAAAAAATTATGAGAGGGGGGAAAAATTAATGAATTTTTTTATATCAAGATTTTTTCTAACACTTATATTTAGTTGTGATAGCATTTTATATGTGAAAAGAAAAAAAGAATTCTGGATTCCGCAGTTAGTAAAATGAGATCATTTTAATAATCCACTTTTCATGATAAAAGATTAGCTTTGGTTTGTTTGTTTAAATTAAGTATGAAGAAAAACTGAAAAATTGAAATAATAATAAGAAGTTTCATAACTTTCTAATACTAATTGCCATAATTAAAAGCTTGAATAACATTATTTCTTCAACTAGCGATATCTTTTAATAAATGAATTAAAAAAGTTTCCATTCAGTAGATAGTTTTATAAATATATATTTTCAGATTTAAAATTTAAATAATTTTTTAATGGAATCTTTATAGATATAATTCATCAAATTATTACCATTTTAAATAAGATAGATATATAGCTTGGTAAAAGAAACCACAAAAGTGAATTTTTTCAAACACATTATTGATTTTTATGTTTGAAAAAATTCTTATTGTTTCTATAGTTTTCAAACCTCAATCTTTTCGAATTAATTTTGCTTTTCAGGGTAGCTCTTATGTTTCAAATTATTTTTCGAGGGAGGGAGTGCTGTGCATTACTTTTTAAATAATGCGAAATGTCATGTAATTTATTTGTGCATTTGAACAATTTTATGGTTGTATTCTGTTTCTAGTAATATTTGTAACGTTTTTCTTTAATAAAAGCAATTATCATGAAACAGTTTTAAAATAGTAATGTTCAGAAGTTTGAAAAGGTATTAACTCGGGAAAAGGCTAGGGTTAGTTAAAAGGGTCTTTTTATTTGTGGGCTGTCTTAAAAATTCTTGATTATAAATATGTTGATAACAATTTAAAAATTAACTAACATATTTTGTTAAACCAATATATTTTGTACAAAAAATTTCTTTTAATTTCTATTTTAAATAAAACACAATCGTAAATAATTGCAATATATTTATTGAAAAATATTCTGGTTTATCCCATTCCTTTTAATTTTGCTTTATTCCTCCGAAACATATAAATTATCTTACGTTAGATTTAAGTAGTTATTGAACAACATGTACTTGCAAAGGGAGTTGAAGTTTCTCAGCATTTGATGGTTCCAAGGTGTTGCCTCAAAAGAGTTGCTAAAATAAACATATGGGACGCACTTGCTGACAGATGGAATCCTAAATCACAACATCCTTTCAAGATTCTGAACCATCTTCAGAGCTTTTTTCACGGAAAGAAAAAAAGAAAGAAACCCAAAAAGAGTCTGGTTTCTTGTGCTACGTGTTTTCTGTAAGAGAAAGTAACCAAACTTTGTTCTGCATGGTTCGTTCTGCATCGGAGCCTTTAAAAGTTTAGAAAGCAAAGCTTGGAAATAGATTTTTGTTATTGCCTTCATCTCTTCTTAGTTTCGCAGACGATCTTTATGCAAAACATTCTTTTTGGTGTTTTCAAATAATTCAGTTTTCTGGTTCTTTCAGAATTCCAGTTAATTGACGCTTCTTTGGAAAAAAAAAAGAACGAACGTTTCGTTTTTTTTATTATTTTCAGAAAGTATTGCATCATCTTTTTAAAGAAATTCGAAATAAAGAAGGCTTATTGAAATTCGATTCTTCTGAAATTATATTTCTATTTATGTAATCATAAACCATATTGTTTATTCATTTATTTTCCAATGAATTTATTCATTAAGAATGGACAGAATTTTACTTTGAATTAAGAAAGAAATCTTCATGGCGTATTCGGGTAATTCGGTTCTTCAACTTCGTTTTTTTCAAAGATGGTTGGAAAAATGTGTGTATGTGCTCAAGTGATTAATAATATCATAATTTTTTAATGAATGAAGTGAAATTCGAAATATTGTCACTTTCCAATATCATCAAGCAAGACATGTCAATGTGTTCAGAAGCATGGTGAATCCGTCAACTTGCAACATCACACTGGCTCTTTCTGTTACACCGATGTATAGACATGGCCAGTCGATGACTGTAAGTAAAATTAATTAATTTCAATTAAGTAAAAAAATTAATTTTGTTGGTTAATTTTTAGAAAGTTTTCAATACGAATTATGATTCTTAACATACTGTATTGATTTCATATGATGGAAATGGTGATTGTATTGATTTCACGTAATGGAAATGATGATTGTATTGATTGCACGTAATGGAAATGATGATTGTATTGATTGCACGTAATGGAAATGATGATTGTATTGATTTCACGTGATGATGTAAAATGATGTTTATATACTTTTATTTAACATTCAGTACAAAATAACAAAAATGTTTGCAAAAGCATCCGTAATTTTTTTGAATTTCTATTAGTAAACAGATCTGATTTAATTATTCTATAAATTATAACTTGGAATAAAAAAACTTAGACTGCAGTGTAATTAATTTCATTTTCCTAGGTCAAAATTGTTTTAAAAATTCGCACAAATTTATTTATTTATTTTTGTCATTGGATTAACTTTTGATCTTCTCAAAAAGAAATTTTAAAGTATAAATATTCTTGATTTACTCCTTTATATTTTACTAAAACATATAAAATGTCAATTTTATTAAAGATTTTTACAGTCTTCAGTTATGAAATAATTTCTGTGCTAACTTTCATTTATACTTTTCTGTTTACTTCATTAGAGAATATCTAATATGAAAAGCACGGCAATCGATGCAAGAAACCGTTTCTCGATTATAATGTTAAAAATAAAAATTGCTGATATCTTTTCATTTCTCTTTCTTATAGTTAATTTAGAATCAATGAATTTTTTATGGTTTAAAATATTTCAATTCTTGTAAATTAAGATCATTTTTTTATTAGGCAAATTTAAGGGAAGTGGAATCAAATATCGAGATGATTCATTGTTCTAGAATTGATTATACAATAATTAATTAAATTATGCATTGGCAATAATTTAAATTCATAGAAATTTGAGAAAAAATAATTGATAACCATTAAAAATGGCAGAAATTGATCACAGGATTTTATTTTAAAAGTTATATTTGGCGAATCACTACTTCGTCAGGGATATTGGTTATATTTAATTTTAGTTAAATTGTTTAGATATAACTTCAGGTCCAAATTTTCAGACATTAGAGCCTTGTTATTATAAATGTCTTATGTTCTGATCATTGTGTGCATGAACTTTTCGAATGATGATCGATCCTATGACATCAAGGAGCTATCAAAAACGTAAATGCATGGTTCATCTGTCTTTTAAGTTTTGCGATATTGTACTTAATTTTTTAAAGGGATTCTTCCTTTTTTAAGCAATTAAGCGATAATAATACAATGCAAACGATTTAAATTTCAAAGTAATAATACAATTATCGTAGAAAATTTAGTAATTCTTTTTAATTTGCAAAATTTAGGGAAAATTTGCACGTCTATAGCTTTGGTATCAATAAAAATACATTTTTTTACAATTTCGAAACAAATGTCAAATTTATATTTGAGACATAATATTTTCAAGAGTTAGGCTAGAATTACCAAAATTCTGTTTAATTTTTAATTAAATAAAATTATAATTAATTTTTTAAAAAAATCGCTTTGAAGTGAATATTACCATTTTACATAATATTAAATTGGGTAGCTGTAAGCCAAACCGATCTGGCTTGTAAAGTGCCAACATTCACAAACACATTCATCTTTACTGTTAGAGATAGTATTGAATTTTCCGTTCTTTCCATTTGTGATTTTTCCAAGAAACTTTTAATTGCCAATATGCTGAATTATTGTTAATATTCTGAGAACGACTGAATAAATCTTTTACCAAGAAAAAAAGGTCGAAAATTCATTTACTTATCCAAATATTCTATCGGAGCTGTAGAAATCATTTGCTAAAAATAAATCTGAAACATCATTTGATTAATCAAGACTTAGATGTTCATGGGTTAAAAATATTTCCGTGAATATATATTTACTTTACCTGTTAATTAGAATATAGCAGTAAGTATTGCTTAAGATTAATCAGGAACTTCTATTAATAGTTTAAATCCAATATTTTGATTATTCAAAGATTGTTACGAGAGGTTTATAAGCATTTTTCGAATGCAGATTTTTAATTTGTATTAGAAATCAATTTTTAATGTAAATGTAAAGAAATTTTTAAAATTAGCAAACTATTAATTATAAAATATCTCAATTTTAAGAAAGAAAGGCAACAGACTGAATCACATGTTTTACACAAAATACTGCATATCAGGAGTGGCGAACCATTATGGATCAACGTGCCATCGTTTTCTAAAGAAAAGTTCCAATGAGGTGTAGACGTGCCGTCAAATAATTTTCACTTGTGATTATTGAGAAAATAATAAAACTAAACACTAACAACTCAAAACTCTTTATTTACTACGAGAAAATACATTTTGCACTGTAAAGTAGTAAATGTTTTACTTATAAGGGTTTTACTTAAAGTAACATTACTGTGACTTTTGTTGATGCAGATTAGATGACAAATAACTTATATTAGGATTGATACCGAGTTGTCTTCATCCAACAAAGCATCAAACTTTCGCTTATTTAAAGCCTGCGACGATATGAGGTTGACTTTTTTTGTAACTAACACCATTACATTATCAAGAGATGTTAAACCACTCTTACCTCACAAGGCTTGTTGGTGAATAATGCAGTGGAATTCAAGAATCGAATGTCCTATGTCTGTTTGAAATTAACTAGTGAAGCCATTTTTTTGCCACTATATTTGGAGCGCCATTAGATGTTACTGAAAAAATTCTTTTCAAATCAATTTCTTTCTCGTCAAGCGAATTTTTAACAGCCTTACAAATATCTGTATCCTTTGTGGTTGTTGGCAACGATGTTGCCTCAATTAATTCTTCCTTAATGACGTTTCCTACACAATATCGAGCAAAAACAGCTAAACGCGCAGATTTAGTGATGCCAGTATTTTCGTCGACATTGATTAAAGGAGTTAATGTTCTTTTCTGTTAAATTTCAGGCCAATTTTAAGATTCTCTCTTTTATTGTGTTTCCAGATAGAGGAATATATTTTATGAGCTGAATTAACTTATCTTTTTTATCAAAATCATCTAAAAGCGAGGACGCTCATACTAACCAGCCTTTTTTCAAAAACTTGAGGCGGTGCACGATTGCGCTAGGATAGAACCTGGGACCTTTTGGTTAGCAGTCCAGTAACTAAACAATTCCACTAAAACGATCGTTCCAGTAGAAGAGTTGTTAACTGGCTTATATGCTATTCACCACAGTACTCTTCCTCCAGTGAGACGGAGGTGAGGCGAACGATATGGATGTTGAGTGGTGATGTAATATTAGCAGTTGTCTTAATGGGCCGATACCCAGTTGAATAGCGCCAAGCGTATGTGGGTGATAATGCGCCAAGTGTGTCTGGCCACTTTGGGTTGCTGCGCCAAGTGTGTCTGGCGACTTTTGGGTTGCTGCG